>CM076570.1:876082148-876311319 GCA_034641835.2 Pinus albicaulis
GCGGAGGGCAAATGCGCGCATGATATCAGACGTTAATGTAGCACACATGTACATTTGAACACTAATATATTTTTGTAGTTGAAATGCAATGCTTGTTTTCATTTAAATGTAGGGTTTTTAAAGCAAGGAGAAATAATGGCTGCCAAATTAATAAGCGTTTCTTTGGGAAAAATTTAAATCTTGTATTGGGTGATGAAGATTATAGAGGGTATTGAATCTTGATTCTTGACATCTAGAGAGAACCCTACAACCTAACACAATCCAATGGAATTGACCAAAAAAACCCAAATAGAGTCAACCCTACTATAGGAGGAAGGGCTTGCAATAAGAACTTACCATTTTGCAAGAGCTGACGGCGAATGTTGTTCTACAAGAGCTGAGGGCAAACGCTGAGGGCGAATGCTGAGGGAAAATGTTGTTCTGCAAGAGCTGAGGGCGAATGTTGAGGGCGAATTTTGTTTTGCAAGAGCGGAGGGTGAATGCGCACGTGATATCAGACATTAATGTAGCTATTGCGACGGATACGAAACAATAAAATCATTTTTATGTAGCGCGCATATAAGTTTCATATTTTTTTGTAGTGCGCATATAAGTGTCGTTATACCGACGGCGGAAAAATCATCGCTATTGCGACAGGTGCCTCCAAATGTCGCAATTGCGACACTTAGACATTGTGTCGCACTTGTGATGTTTGGAGGCAGTCGTCGCAATAGCGACGCTTTGGGCCATAGTGTCGCAATTGCGACGTCTTCCTCCAAACGTCGCAATTGTGACACTTTTCTAAGTGTCGGTATTGCGACACTTTTCTATAAACGTCGGTATAGCGACGATTTCGGGCGGGATGGAAAAAATTTAGGGAAATTTCCGACATTTGGTCAAAAGCGTCAGAACCAAGTGTCGGAATTTCCACCAAATGTAGTAGTGATAACAGAAGATCCATATTGTTATATCTTTCTTGTAGCAGTTTATTCCCTAAAATTGCATTGTCTTGGCTCATGACATTTGTATAGCAGTTATAGTTCATGTATTGACATATTTGCTCAGTTGAGACTTGTGTTGTATTGCTTGAGTGATTTGATCCTCAAGATTTTATGCTCATTATGGCTGATATTTTTAATAAGATGGCTGTACATTTGTCTCATATATTGGTGTATTTATTTTCACTGCTATTTTCCAGTATTTTTTTTTATATTCCCGTCTTTTCCAATTTGAAATATTACAGTGGTATGAGAGCATAATCTTGTCTCAACCTGTGAGTTTAAGCCAATATGCTATCGGAAGAGTAAGAAGAAGTAGAAGAGATCTATAATAATGGAAGGAATGAGTTTTGTCTCATCTATTTTCAGATCCATGAAGAACCTCTCCAAGGAGGTCAAGCAAATGAGAGTGGAGCGATGAAATGAGAATTCAAGAGGGTTTCAAGATGAGGAAGGTCCAAGCACTTCCTATCAACAGCAGAAAGAACTGGTATTGCATAGAGCTCCAAAGAGATCCAATATGTCTACTTTCTTTAAAGAGGAAGGTGAAAGACATGGAGATGGAGGAAACTTGGATCATGAGATTCTAAGTGATTATCTTGCAGAGTAGAAGTCTCAATCAAAGGCTTTCAAGGAGAAACTAAATCTCCCATAGTTCATTCAGCTTAAAGAAGAGAGGAGACCTTGCAACAATAGAAGGAGGAAACACAATAGATTTCCATTGTCTACATTTTATGGGTCATCCATATGCACAACAAGGGCTTGGAGGAGGAAGTTAGATGCATTCTTCCCGCTACATCTAGTAGTAGAAAGATAAGCTGTTGATATTGGAGCGTTGCACCTTGAGGGTGAAGCAAACATTTGGTGGTTTAGCCATTTGAGACATGCAAGAAGTTTGATCAAGAAGTTTGATAATAAGAAACCAGAGAAGCCAAGGGAATATTTCCATATTATTATTCCATAGGAAGAGAAACTTCCACCACCACTTGATGTAGGAGTACTTGCATCACGAGAAGGAACACTTGTATCTTTGCAAAGTGGTCTTGATATCTTGATACTTAGATTCCCATGCATTATTCAGGAGATGCATGAGGAGGAGGAGACTTATACCAGCACTGGTGCAGCAGTAGAAGAGCAATCATCATCATCACCAACAGTTGGAGGAGTCATTACACCAGTGGGAGGAACCCTTGTAGCAGTACAAGATGTTCCCAAGGATCAACTTTACCAAGGTATGAAAAAATTTCCACCTCTTATTATTTCAGCACCATATATGGAGAGTTGTGGGGACATGCCATCAAGAAAATTGCATGACCTAGGGTCAAATCACACCGTTGATTTGGAGTAGCAGACTATCACTACGCAGAGGACCCTTGACTGGTTCAAGGAGGAGCTGTATAGCCATCCTGTTTTTTCATTATTGAGCTGCACACAACACTTTGGTTTGAAGTGTAGAGTTTTGGAGGATAGGATGAGAATTATCCTAATCAATCCAATGCAGAAATGTATGTTCAACATTGTGCATGATCATGAGGCAACATATGTACCATCATGGAGATCAGCAGTGTTGTCATTGAGCAGCAGTGATGAGTTGGGGGCCCAACTATTATTGAGACATTCTAATGACCAATACACTTGTGTAGCAGTGGATAGGTAGATGGTTGATGGAAGAAATATTATGGTGGATGACATCTCCCATTATTATGATGGATCCTTCTTGATGAGCACTTCATAGCTCAATTAGAAGTTTTTGCCTACAACATATTTGAATCCTTATGGGTTCAACCTGGACACTGAAGAGTGGTCTTCATTTGGAGATCTCTAGGAGGTTTCATTTCAACATCCCATGAAGTGCAAATATAGAAATCAAATTTGGGAGGATGGTATTCTCCATGAAGTGGATACCAATTTGGAGCATGGTAGGAGACACCCACATTTGGATGAATGGGTGTGGATGATGAGAAAGAGGTTGGTTAGCCACTTGCAAATCTATGACATAGGGAAGCAGGAGGCATGGCTATGCTGGCTACTCTTGAAAGAGTTTGGCCATCATGTGACATATCCTATGTCAAAGGGTATGTTATGGTTTGAGGCATTGCATGATACCCATATGATATGGCAGTATAAGATTTGGTTGTATGGGGTATTCTACAAGTCAACTCTCATGATGTTACTCCATGAAAATGAGATGAGGAGGCAGCAAAGGCTATTGTTGCTTTTGTTACTCTTGGGAGAGTATGGGATAATTTTCTCCCATACTTTGCATGGTGATTCAGGAGTAGAGGATGGCACAATCATGGTGCAAAGGGGCTACTCTTTAGCTTTGAAGGATCAGGAGGTACTTCTACATAGGAAGGAATCTCCCACATGTAGCAGCATTGTAATATGTGACTTTGGCATTTGACATGTCAAAGGATGGAGTTGTGAGATGACAGGAGCCTTATATCAAAGGCCAACAACGATGTCACTTGAGATTATGTATCTATTGAAGGAGTGTTCCAAGGGGATTATGTATCCCTTCACTTTTCAGACCACTATTAGGAGATTCTCATGGGAGGGCTAATCCATGGACCTCATTTTTAGCCTACTCACTGTGCATGGTAAGATTTATGTTTTTTCACTTATTGATCATCTAAAAAAGTATTTGCATTCTCTTGCCATTTATATACAGTGCATTGCTCCACAAGAGGACAACCTTATATTTTGGCTTCATGGTATTCCTAAGATCAACATCTATGATGGAGATAGCCATTTCTTGTATGGATTTGGGCAAGTGTTGTGCTATTCTTTTTATGCTCAATTGGCACACAATTCCATTTACTATTTTCTAGTAGATTAGATGACATGCAAAAATAGAAAATTGTTGGGAGACAACTTTCCACGTGATATTCTGAAACATCAGTTAGCAAAACTACGATGTAACCACTTGGGAAACTATTGATACAATTCAGCACCACACATAACCTTCAGTATCTTTCTCATTTGGATGCCATATTTTGATGATTTTCTATTGAATTTATATGGTATGGTTTGGGAAAAAACTAAAGAGGGGGTCTTTGAAGATCTGGTTTCCTTTTTTCCTCTTGAAGGCAACATTATTGCAACCTAATATCAGCAACAACTCTACAATTTTCATAAGTGGAGAGAGAGACAGCGTGGGGTAGACAAATTGGTCTGTCATGTTCAGATATACAACCCACCTACATTGCAAGAGCCAAAGGTGGAAGAGTTTTTCCATGAATTTCCATTTTGGAGGGTGATTCATTTTGTGTGGATGATAGCTTGGGGTTTGGAGCTTCACATGGGAATGAAGGTTCCCAATATTTTTCAGATTCCATGCCTCAAGAAGGCCTGTAGACAACATATAGTTTCCTCCATGGATATCCCACTACTTCATGATGATATCCATTTGGATTTGTCACCAAAGGCTAACTTGTACACTTGGGAGGAGCAACTAGGTGACATATTGATGAGAGAGTATCTTGTTCAGTTGAGGAGCTTATCATATCAGGATGCTACAGAAGGAGGAGAGGTGGCTCTTCACTTTTGTCTTTGCAGTTTCTTGAGGACAAGCAACATGTGGGAGGGGAGGACTGTAATATTCCTAAATTAGCATGCAACTAATTGGAATACTAATTTTTTCTTTTATCATTTAGATAGATGAATAAGTGGGTAGGGAGACCCATAAATCTCATTAGTAGGAATAAAATCCCTCTTAATGTGAAAAGGGATCATCTTGATAGATGGATAAATCACCTCCATGTGTGAACAAGGGCTAAATCATGTGGACAAGGTCAATGTTGACCAAATCAATAGCGTTGTTATGGAGAGAGTGGATCATTAATGGGAGACAACGCAGTGTTAATGGGAGATAGTCTCAAGAGAGTAGTGACTTTAATGAGTGGGACCCAAGGTGAGAAGGCTCACAATGCATATAAGGAAGGGCAAGGCAGCCATAGAGGACATGTTATATGATTATTTATTTTGATCTTTTTAGATGTGGAATTGTCAGGTGACATTTCTATGCATGCTTTTGCTATTTAGTAGGGTCTTTTGTACTGTTTAGTACAAGGGTGTTCCCGAGCGGGAATCCCACACTCATCCTTAGTGGACTTCAAGTGCCTACTCAGGAGATATTATTGATTTTTATAGTTCCACATTCCAGCATCAGACCAAGCTTCAGTCTTCAACTACAACACAGTTTCTGTTCATAGTTGTGTTGTGTTGTAGGGTGTTGCTGTGGAGGACTGTTAGGGCCACTTTCAGTGTTTGTTTTTAAGTGGAGAGACATGATTTCCATTGGGAGGCCAACAAGGAAGGTCCTTGGGCTTTATTTCATATTTTTGCACCAAGCCAACTTGTTTCTATCACCTATAGCGCAGATTCCCTCATAGACTGCGTTATTCTAGTGAGCATTTGTAGTGGAGGATTCAGTGCTTGATTTGGAGGGTGAGATATTTAAGGAAGGGATCAACCTTTCACTTGGGGGATCTATTGGAGGAGATATATACATTTATATCACTTTTAGCCACCTCCTTCCAGTATTTAGTTGCAGCTGCAATTCAACCTTAGGTCTGCATTCCGAAATTTTTGTGTTTTGGGTATTTCTAGAAACCCTTTATGGGTTCTCTTGGAAATGTGTCTGGGAGCATAGATCTCTATCACCAACACCTTTTGAGCTATATAACAGCAGATCCATATTTTTATATCTTTCTTGTAGCATTTTATGCCCTAAAATTGCGTTGGCTTGGCTCATGGAATTTGTATAGCAACTATAGTTCAGGTATTGACATATTTTCTTAGTGGAGACTTGTGTTGTATTGCTTGAGTGACTTGATCCTCAAGATTTTATGCTCATTATGGCTCATATGTTTAATAATATGGTTGTACATTTGTCTCATATATTGGTGTATTTATTTTCACTGTTATTTTCCAGTATTTTGTTCTATATTCCTATCTTTTCCATTTTGGAATACTACACAGTAGCTGAGGAAATTCATAGCCTCATTTTTAGTGGTGGTAGCACTACTCCACACCATAACAGCAGGTGGAAAGAGTTTCCAATGGGGAAAGTGTCAGCAGAGGGCTTTCGAGGAGATAAAGAAGAATAACAATCAAGAACTAGTTCTTGCATTACCAAACTGGCAACGACCCTTTGAAGTGGAGACATATGTGAGTGGGTATGTTATGGGAGTGCTCTTGATGCAAGGAGGAAGGCGTGTATGCTACCATGATGAAGTATTTCATGGGGAAGTTATTAACTACACTACTTACAACAAGGAGCTTTATACCCTGGTGCAAGTTTTGAAGAAGTAGAAGTGTTATCAGATGGTAACAAAGAGAGTAATCCACACAAATCACCAGCCACTATAGTACTTGTAGGCCCAACCTATGCTACAACCGACCAGGAATTATAGGTGGATGGGGTTTCTACAAAATTTTCATTTGGTGATTAGGTACAATAAGGGAATCACAAACATGCTTTCAAGGCCACCCACACCAAAGATCACAATTTTGGAAACTCTTATGCACATGGAACCATTCACCCATTATGCATACAAAGAGGCATATTCAGAGGATGAGGAATTCAAGGAGGTGTTTCAACAGTTGCAGAGTTAGAGGCATGTGCACGCTGGGTTAATCTATAGGATGGATAAACTATTTGTTCCTAAAGGTGATCGATTGGAGTTGATTAGAGAGGATCATACCTCCAAGGTTGCAAGGGAAATTTTGTGTAGGGAAGATCATGCCCAAATTTTAGAGGTATGTGTATTGGCCCAAGATGCAAGAGCGAGTAGATAGGTTCATAAGAGGATGCACGATTTCTTGTACTAGCAAGGCTAGCAATAGGAAACAATGTCTATATCATCCCTTACTTGTACCCACTCGTCCTTGGGAAAGCACTTCCATGGACTTTGTGGGAGGTTCACCAACAACTAGGAAGGGACATGATTACCTATTCATGGTAGTTGACAGGGTCACAAAGATGTGTGTTCTGATGCCCTGTAAAAATACCATCAGGAAGCAATGAAATTGTTCTTTGGACAGGTCTAGGTGTACTTTGGGATACCAAGGAACATCATTTCAGACAGGGACATGAGATTTCTCAATGCATTCTAGACTACATTGGGGGAGAAGATGGACACAAAGTTGAAGATATCTACAACATTCCATCCACAGTAACATGGGTAGACATAAGTAATGCAGCTTCTAAGGGGATGTAACCAGAAGCATATGAAGACTCAAGATGAAAATATACTATATATACATCATTATTACAACAAATCAGTCCACACTTCTACATGAAAGTCTCCATTTGAAACTTGTTTTGGATATTTTTCTGCTTAACTTTTGGATATTGTATATAAGCAACAATGAGGAGTGAGGGAATATCTTACCAGAGACGCCTTGAGGGTTGAAAAGTTTGCAGAAAAGATCAGGAAGATCCATATATAGGTACACCAGACATTCCAGAAGTCACAAGAGAAATATAATGCCAGGCATGATCAACACAGAACAAAGAAATCGTTCAAGGTGGGAGACAAAGTATGGTTATAGTTTATAAGGAGAGGCTATAGGGGCCTCATAAGAAAATCAAGGCTCTGAGGTACAGTCCCTTTGAGATACTAGAAAAGGTGGGTGATAGTGCCTTTCTACTAAGTTTACCACCATATATGCACATTTCTTAGTTTTGAATGTAGATAATTTTAAACTCTATGAACCTTCCATGCTAGATAAGGAAGAGGAACAAGTCCCACCTTCTATAGAGGATTTGACACCAGATGCTCAGATAGAGTTGACATACGATAAAATTTTGAAAAATAGGTATAGAACTACAAGACAGGGGTAGCGTGGCCTTTGGAATATTGGGTTTAAAGGACAACTTCCAGGAAAAACTAAATGGTACGATAGAGAGAAGGTGGATGAAAATTTTTTCACCTCATTCAGTAGAATATTTTGGAGACCAAAACGCTCCCAAAATGGGGAGGTGTGATTGAGATTAGATATTTATATTGTTTTTCATCCATCTCAGTGCTTTTAGAGAGGAAAAAGTGGAGGAATAAGCTCAGGGGACTTTTTTATCGACAGAGCCTAGTTTGGAAAAACAGGTTTTGAAACCTTCCAAGAGTGTTTTGAGGCATCAAATGATTTTTTTAGGGGTAAAAATTTTCCTGTTTAGCGCACACTTTTCTTGTTACTATACACACAAATACCTTTCCAACGATGCAAGAATCATGTCAATCAAAATTGTTGGGTGTAGAGCTTGATTATCTTCTTTATTTTGTATCACAGTGTTGGACCCCTGTTCTTAATGGGGCGGTAACGCAGCCCATAATTAAATGTTGTCGGGGGGTCCAGGGGTGGGGGGGGGGGGGTGGGGGAGGGGCGGCTGCGAATTTATGGAGCCCCCCCTGGGAGGGGGTTTCAGGGGCAGTGCCCCTGAAGCTAAAAACATATGTAAAATTTCCTTGTAAATGTATTGTAATTTCTAGTTAATCTGGGCCGTTCATTAGACGGATGATCTGACGATAGAAGTTATATTTAATTTAGGGTTTTTTTCCCTAGAAGGAAAGCCCTCGTTTTATATGAGGGTATTGTATTGTGGTTGTGTATTGTATGTGTATTATCAAAGCGAGAAATAGATAGGGAGACTATGAGAGAGAACAAAGGATATTACAAAGGATCTGTGGTAGGTTGTATCTCTTCATTTTGATGGATAATATAAAGGAAGGATTAGTTGTTCGGGGTGTACATAGCCCAAACTGGGTGTACCATGTATATCTGTGTCTCTCTAGTTTTATATATTTTTTTTTTGCGTTTTTGTTTCCGCATATTTTATGTGTTGGATTGCTCTGTAATATATAATTTTCTAACAAAAATCCATATTCGAAATTCATGCCACTTAGAAGTTGACCTTCCTATTTTCACCACCATAATTCAAGAGGATGCCATGTCAACCCCCATTATTCATGAAAAAGGGGTTAGCCACGTGATGATGATGTAGAAGACTCAAAAAGAATCAATATTGTAGCTTTGGTTAAGAGTTGAGGTTATCAAACCTAACCACTAGTAAGCTATTGGGTTGTGTTATAACTAGACCACTAGGAGGAAAAAGGATTGCATTCTTTCGATTGTATTTTCTCCATAGCTAAGTATAAATATTCAGGAGGTATAGAAGGTATAGAACATAGAGAGGATTTGTATATCGTAGCATCCCATAGGCCACATACCATACTTCTTTATACTCGCAACCATATTTCCATTTAGAGAAAGAGAGCGGAGTGGCCTCACCTTCTAGCTAGTTTTTTCTCCCAAAAGGGTTTCCAAGAGCATATCTTGTGTTAAATGTGTGGGTGAGATTTTAATTTTTTGTTCTCTATTTTTTTGCATGATTTTCAATTGCATGCATTCACTATTAACAATAAATCTACAAATCCAAAGATATAATAAAACTGTAATAGTGTATAATTTATTTTTTTTAATATAATATTATCAGATCTGTTGTGACAGATTGTCTAGTGGAATGTCCACAACAGTTTATGGATCACAGTAAACTTCCTTTTTTTATCTGCTATAGCATTTAGAAGGGGCGTAATGCCACAATTTTCAAAGATCGCCCATATAACAAGTTAGGTGTTTCAGATCTAGAATTTTTGGACATTACATGGAATATAGGAGGGTTCCTCACAACAAGATCCATTGAATATTAAGTTACAAGGATCCAACGATTTCCTTCCCTATTAGTCATTTAGATGGGGTGACACAAAATTTCAATTGCGGATGCAGTGCCAGACTTACCATCAATGTAGAATACATTTATCATTTTTGCTAGAATGGAGGTCATAGAACTAACAATAGAGTGGTGATTTTCACATTACGGGGCATATTATACTATGTTAGATGTCTAAATTTTGAAGTGGTACACATTTTTGGTGATTCACATATGACTAATCACAAGATAAATAATGGTACATAATTCGCCCCTCCTTTAATGGGCCACTAGATGCATAGGATCTATAAGATTAAGGGTCTCTTTCTTCAGGTTTACTTTACACATTTGTATAGGGAGTTCAACAATGTTGTAGATAAGTTGTCAAAGGAAGGTTTGTTAATGACGCCAGGACTCATCAAATTATCGGTCTTCCTACAGGGGCGCCATAAAAAAATGGTTTTTTTCCTTGGAGATGAAGGATTGATCCACTTAATTTGTTTTTGTTTATGTCCAGTTAGTGGGGATGCTCGATCCACTATTTTTGGTGTTTTAAATATGTTTACTCGATGATGGGTTTTAGACAGATGAAAATGTATGTACGTGTTTTGTTGGTCTCCAGAAAATTACCTGGTTGGGTAGGCAGATCAGCTATGGCATTGTGAAGATTAGAATTTTGAAATTTGTTTTGTGATGATGGATTTGGTATACCAATGATATGATATCATGTGGTTAAACGCTAAATTTTGCATATATGCTTATCAAAACTGATGTAAACGTGAATTTTCTTAATGAAAACATGTTCGATTTTTATTTCCTATATATATATATATATATATATATATATATATATATATATATATATTGTCAGAAGTATATAAAAAATTTGGAAAATACGAAGATCATAACATAATGGATCATATTGAGCATGTAAAAAATGGCACTTAAATTACACGAGTCGATAATAAGGTATGCAAGACTTCGCTCCCAAAATCCATAAGAATCTCTTTAAATATTACAACACTACCATGGTGAAATCACAATTCCTATGTTTAGAGACGAGCTCTGCACACTACTAAACGATAATTTCGGGAAACTCCTGTCCAAATGTGTCCCTGTCTATGTATGTTTATATTGACTACAAACTTTGGGTTGTCACAATGAGTAAACATATAATTTCATTATGCTTATTCATCATATGAATACCTAGTTGTGGGATCATACACCAGCTAATAAATAAACCTTAAAGTTCAAAATGAAAATTGGCATTTCAATGAATTTGAAATCTTTCAACACATCTCAACACATTACAAATCAAGGTTTAATTTAAAATTTAGTCTGATTCAATTATTTTACACTTCTCAAAATCTATAATCAAATTCTAAAATATTCTTAAAATATATCATCAACCTAAAAAAATTTCTCAACCAAACTCAAAACCAAAACCCTAAACCCTAGTTGATACACAGATTTCTATGCATTCACGTGGTGATAAAAGACAAAGCTCCAAGCCCTCTGAGATACCACCAAGCTTTTTCTATATGATCTAAATATTAGATGCCCATTTAAGTTAAGTTGTACGTTTTGCACCACTCATCAAATTATGTTCAATCTCCCTTTTCCGCACTCACATGGCCTAGTCACGTGGGTTGTATATCCATCAATAGATACCAAACATTTGTTTAACTAAAAACATTAAATTATAATTTCTAAACATCGTAGCAATCCAACCACCATGATGACATGAGATGTGCATGTGAGATTCTTTTTCTTTAATAAGATAATGACATTTAGGCCGATTTTCTGGGATCCTTAGAAATCCAACTTTGATTGAAATTAATTTATACTAAATTTAACACCAACTAATCATGCACACTCTTTTTTAATGCTAAATTTGTACCATTGGAAAATAATAAACAAACTACCAACTAAGAGAATCATAAATTAATTATGCATGTACCTTTTTGAATGTTGAATTTGCATCATTGGAAAATAATAAAAAACCTACCAAATAGGGGAATCGTAAAGTAATATATATAAGTTGAATCAATGCATAAAGTCATAGAAATAAAAGGCAAAAATATATGCCAAAGTGACTCCACTAATACAACACGCGTTCACCCGCAATAATTGAATAGGTGGGGGATAAGACAATAAACAACTCAACTAGTAACATCCAAAATCTACGTGGGCCCACCATGGAGCTTTCTGATTGCAAATTGCACATCCTTTATGGTTCGTGGTATCGTGAGGTTAATGAAAATAATAATAATTTAAAAATAAAGAAAAGGCTTTATGGAACTTTCTATGAGTTCACGTGACAGCAATAAGAGTCCGGACCCACTTATAATTAGCACCCAAATTTGTGCACTTCAATTAAATTGTTTTATTTTTAAAAACAATTGTCATTTTTTAAAATGATTTGAAATTAATTAAGATATGTTATAATTTGAATTCAATATAATTCAAAGTATTTGAAGAATGGTATTTGAAAGGTTTATATATATATATATATATATTATTTAGCCAAAACACTCTAAATATAGAATAATTAAAAATGGTTGATTTAAATATCTGAAAATGATTCTATCGTTTATATTGTATATTATCATTCATACATTTTACATATATAAAAAACAGATGGTAAAATATTTGAATGATAATATATATTATAAATAGTAGTATCATTTTCAGGTGTTTAGATTAGCGATTTTTAATTATTCTATATTTTGGAGTGTTTTTACTAAAATTTGGTGAGAAGTGTCTTATAGGCTAGTATTAGCAAGATGCGTAGGAGTTTTATATATATTAATATATATTTGTTTATTTTTTATTTATTTTTTTAAAATTTAAAATTTTATATTGTACTTTTATTTTTATTAATAAAATTATGAACAATTTTTTAGATAAAAAAAATACAATATACATAATGCATTAAATAAATTAAGATCTAATTTTGTAAGTATAGATTTAAGTGTTTTTACTAAAATTTGGTGAGAAGTGCTTTACAGTCTAAAGCAAAATGTGTAGGAGTTATATATATATTTATTTATTTATTTTAATTCAAAATTTTATATTGTAATTTTATTTTTATTAATAAAAATATGAACAATTTTTTTAGATAAAAAAATACAATATATATAATGTATTAAATAAATTAAGATCTAATTCTGTAACAGATTTAAGTTTAATTAATAAGCACATATAAATTTAATACTTACAATATAACAATATAACAAGATTATTAACCATGATATTATTAACTTGTAAATAGGTTGTGTTACAATATTATAGCTAAATACCATAGCTTATCAATACCATTTGCCCAAAAACCATAACTTATTTCAAAATCAAAATATTTTATAAGTAATTTATTTTAGTTTTATTTCATAACATTTTTTAAATTAAATCTAAAAGGAAAAAAGTATGGGAGATGTTATAGTGGTGTAAACATTTACAAGTGGGTTCAATTAAAAAATAATAAAAAGTTAAAATTAACGGCCTCTATTAAAAAGTAATAAAAGGTTAAAATTAATTGCCTCTAAAACGAGATGTAGAGATGTTGTAATGTCTTATAAACATTTTGACTAGGTAAAAAAAAAAAATTAATTAAAAAATAAAAGAGAATAAAAAAAGTAAATGATTATTATAATAAAACATTTTGACTTGGTCAAATTACATAAAAAATAAAAATAAAATAAAACTAGCAATTGCCCCTAATGGTGTAAAGGTACACCGAAAGAATATAAGATATGGGAAGAACATCTTGCCACAAACAAAACTCACTAATACATGCACATAAGGTCTGCCAAACTCTGCCAAATATTGACTATGCTATGCTTACTAAGTATATACACATATACATGCATATAGTAAGCATATACAAATATATGTCCTTTGATGATTTTTTAGTTATGTGTATAAGCTTGCAATTTTCATTTTAGGAATGAGAAGCATAAAAAACTGGGAAAAATAACATCACAACTAAAATAATAAAGACCATAGTTGTTGGTTCTGGAAAGTCCTTGATCGAAACTAGATCAAGGATTAGCTCAAAATTAAAAGTTACAGGATTGGATTGAAACCAATATGGTTGCATATTTTTTGTCTTCCTGATTCCGGCGCCGAAAACGGTTCGAAAAACGGACACTGTATGAAGAAGTTATTGCACTTTGAATGCGGAGTGGGTCTGGCGGAGCATGGAGGGGCCAGCCCTCCTCCCATAGAACCTCATTATATGACCAGTGTGGGAGCTTAATGTTAAGAGTGCTTAAGGATCCTAATCTCAGGTTTGATATTTAATTAAGATTTAGTTAAGTGGAGTTTAATATGGCGGAGATTCTGGAGGCGCTCCCAAATTTAGGCGGACTTCCACTTTAGTGGAGTTAACGGGCAGTTGCCCCACATTTAATGGGGGAAATTGGGGCAAAGTTGTTTTGGTCATAACTCTCTTATTATTGAACCAAATTGGATGAAATTTTAGTCAATTTTAGGTCTCTTCGACCTCCTGAACACTTTGGAATAGGTTTCAGGTTGAATGGATGTGATCTTCAACAATTTTTGCTTCAGGGAAGATGAAGGAGCCATAAGGGCCACCATGAAACAAATTCAGTTTGAGGCCTAACCATGGGAGTTAGTGTCCTTTTCCAGAGTTCCAATAGTCTAAATTGGATAATTTAGATGTTATAAATCTGATGAAATATTTTTCAGAGCCTGTAGGGAATGTTTGAAGGCCAAAAAGCTTCAGTAAAGTTCCAAGGGTCATTTTTTCCATCTTTTGCCAGCAGCAGTGCAGGGGCTTAGAAAGAGTTGTTTTAGACCATTTGCAATGAACCAGTGGTAATTCTTGACTGAAAAAATCATTTTGAATCTATTTACAGAGGTTTCAGTAAGTGTTAAAGACTTTTAGAGGTCAAAAAATCAGCAGAGTAGTTTTCCTTGACCCTAGTGCCACGGGGTGCCGATAGGTGATTGAGGCGAAACCGAAGCAACTAGAGACTATTTTTGATGAAAAAAAACTCTATCTTGACTATTTCAGTAATTTTGGAACCAATGGAAGTGGTTTCAGAACATTTTGAGAAATTCTAGAGCTCGAAAAGCTGATGTGAAGTGCTAGGTAGCCCTAGGCAAACCGTGGAGGATAGCCTATTTGGGGAATGCGGTGCTCAATTTGAGAAATTTATCAGTTGATATTTGATGTATAATGTGTGTTGGATACAACAGGAATGGTTTCAGTGACAGAAACAAAATTCTAAGGGATTTTGTGCCATTTAGAAGCTCAGATTAGCTTAGTGCACCGGCATAAGGATTGAAGAAAATGAACAATCATCTGTAAACGAAACATGTCAGAAAAATCCACATGAGTTATAGATATAAAGCTAATAGAGTAATATGTACGTTAATGACTTCAATAGTTTAAATCACAACTAAGTTAATAGCTCCAATAGTTCAAGGGATTTACTAATAGTTCATGTAACCACCCCTCCCACATTTACCCAAATTCATAAGCTCACTAGGGAAAACATGAGATGAGTGTCACTATGACATGACCCGACGTCAAAGTTTTAGTTAAGGAAGTGGGGCCTACAAAATAAACACATACTAACATCCTATAGGGACTACATAACACCCATGAGCTTAAGAAACACCCTAGGTGGTCAATCCCTAAGCTAGAACCATTTTTCTATGACCTAACACCCCAACCACATGCATAAAAAAGCAAGGGTTCGGTTATAGGCCTCCAACCACACACACAAGACTCCTTCCATGGGTTATGGTCTGAATCCTCTAGTTTTGAGAATGTGGTTTGAGGATTTGTGCCACATTTTTAGGCCAACCTCCATACCACTACCCAGAATAGTCTGAAAATTTCCAGAATGCAATCAAAGGTAATGACAAAGCCACTCAATCAAAACTCAAGCAAGAACTTGACCCAAACATGCCTAATCCATAACCAACATTTCATCAAACATATAGAAATCATTTAAGCTACGAGTCATGAATGGACATATGAACATAAATGGATAGTCTTCATCTGAAAATCATCAAGAAGGCTCTAAACCTTCTCTAGCTAGCTGCAACAACACTTGTTAGTCCATATATGCATCAAACATTTGATAACTTAACAAATCATTAGAAGAGCCATAGATATAATACATACTATAACCAACAAATAACCAGCATAAAAACCATGGAAAATTATCCATAATGTCAAAATGATAGCCAATACAAGTACTCATAAATCACAATAGGAAAATAACTCTTATTAACATATCAAAGTGCCAACCAAGCCAGCGACTTTCACGTATCACCCAACCATAGATTGGGTTGAACCAAATCTCTCTTTTAGCCAATCACCCCCACGCCATACTCAAATCATGAATGTAGGATACCATGGAATAAAAAAATACAAAACCAACCAGGGATTCCACAGGCCAAACCACCTCAACCCCTAACCACAGTGATTCCACTTCTATGGTCCAGAATCATTAACATAAACTAGATCAATCTCTACCCAAGTTTTCAAGGGCTCCAAGAACTTGTAACTCAACCCACATCCTTCCAAGGCTCCAAAGTGTTTGTTCCAACCACAGCTGTAGGGACTAGTGTAGAAATTAATGTGTAGATTCTAAACTGCTCATGAAATTTACTAAATCACGAGACTAGAAGCTACTCTACTGATATGCGGAATAAAATTCACGACCGAGAACAAAAATCATTACACATGCATCAATATTCAACACACATACACAAATATTTATCTAGGGAAAAAAAACTGCTCAAAACCACTTACTATCTGTATTGCATTAATCAAGGAATCTAGATGAATACAATATGCTCTTCTCAAGCTTGAGCTCAACCTACACATGCATCTTCTATCCTCTGCCTAATTGATTGAACCTGACCAATACTTAGCCAAATGTTTGAGCCTCCAAGCTCCTATTTACTTGTGTTGTTCCCTTGGGAAATTTCCCCTATTTTTTAGGAATTTTTCACCAAGTAATTGCGTAATTACCATAGATCAATTCTATGACTGCATGCACCACCTGCACAACTTGGATTAGTTTACAACTGATAGTACCTTGCCCTTTAACTCCATGTAGATTCAAATTTCTAATTGTAATATGTTTTAAAACAATAGACTTGAATCTACTCTACCGATTGCAAAAACCAATTACGATCACGAAATAAAAAAACATACAAGAGAATGAATTTAAATCACACATTACATAATGATTTCCTAGGGAAATCCTCACCTAAAAACCTCGCTATATGTATATTGCATAAGTCAGAAAATATGAGAAGATTACAATTCTTTTCTCCAACCAGAGAAACCTTTACACTATCTCTATATGTATCACTACTTTCTAGACAAGCCTAGGGGAATAATTGACCAATTTTCTACCTGTATGGATCCCTATTTCTTTGTGTTGTTTCTGTTATCACTCCCCCCAACTTCCCAAGGCTGAGAGTGGGATTGAAGGAAGGTAACCACAGACCAGGATTTAGGTCAGGTAGCTAGCCATACTAGGACTAGAGAGGGCTCTCTCAACTTCACTTTGGAGTCAATTAAATGACTAAATATTTAATGGTCTTAGGCTAGGTATGTAAGATTAGTAAATAGAGTTTTTCTGTATGTTTGTGTGTTGGGTAGGAATGACAGTAAGGACCCTAGATCTAGGGTTTAAGTTCTGAATTCAAGCTCAATTTATAGAGGATATGGATGAGGCCAGGCAGGTAGCTTGAAAGCATGTTTAGTTTGTCATTGTGTATAGGATAAAATGATAGAAAATCTAAATGAGCACTGAGGTGAATCCATTAATTTAGAAGAACATAGACATATAACGTAAATCTTGTTATGATAGAGCATGAAAGGGTATGATTTCTGCTTATAGAATGACAAGATAAACACATAGAAGTATGTATATGAAAGAGGAAAACATATCATTCAACATGATAAGATAAACACACAAAGAAAAAACAAATTCTCCAAGGCATACCACATGATTCTCAACACAAATTCTACAACAATGTCTTTGATTTCATTCCAAAAGGCTTGTACAATAGCTCCACTCCAAAAGACAACTATCCAACCTAAGAAAAGACTAAAGTGGGTCTACTTACAGAAAATATGAACGATGACACCTCATAGGGTCAAAATCACGTCCAAAAATTATCATAATTACATGAGATGAGTCACTTCCTAGAATTAAGGGAGGTTATAAACCATTCCCTCAAATTCAGCTAAAGACTAGGAGTGTGTGTCCCCCACTTTAAATTACATGTTTCCTCATGATTAGAGGAAAAAACCAACTCAATTACTCCAATTCTAGCTCAAAGGACAGCAAGACCTTGAAAATATGACTTTTTTTGGGCTTGACAAGTGTCCTGAGGAATCCTATGCAGATGTGTAACACCTTTTTACAGATGGGTAACACGTTTTTTACAGTTACGTAACACATTTTTGCAGCTAATTTTGAGGGACTTTTAGGAATCCGAATCCAAATCTGGAAGATAGGACATATAGCCCTCTGTGTCTAGTTTCCAGAACATCTTGAATTTTGAAAAATGACCCATGGGAAGGCCTCCAAAAGTTGATTCTCCCAGCCTTACTCCAGATGTGTAGTGCCATGTCAAAAATAGTGGTAGAAGCATGGAAAACTGGTGGTTTTTTTATTTTTCTTCCAAACTAGAGCTTGTCATGAAAATAGGGTTCCTGATCTGTGATGTACTCATCAAAATTCATCCAACCATGTAATCCATTCATCATTTAGGCGCCCTATTAAAAATCATAACAACTTGGCACTACGCGTCTGTGAAGGATGAATTTCCAGTTTAGTGAAAAAATCACCAAAAATGAAAAAAGTGCTCAAAATTGTCCAAAATTTCTTCTATAAGATTTATGGAGGATGGGATAAACAACTATAGATGCCTCAGCAAGGAGGTATAATTTTTCTTTCTCCTTAAGCTTCATTTTCACCTATTTGAGCTTGATTTCTAAAATTTTGTTCGTGGCACAATAATGATTGGCTATATGCCTCTGGAATTTATTTCTCTTCTTGGCTTTTTTCAACAACTTCTCAAGATGTCCATTGACTCTATCAAGCCAATAATTTATGTCTTGATTGATCTCATCAAGAATAACCTCATCAAAGGTCTGCCAACCTTCTTTAGGAGCTGTTGATTCTCTTTCTCTCTGAAGCGCCTTTTTTAGGCCAATTCTCCTTGGTTTTATTCTTTTTGTTTCAACCTCTACATCCTCCATCTCATCATACTCTGCAATATCTTTTCCCTTGCCTTTATCTGCATCAACATGTACCTTAGGTTTGTATTGGAGGAGAAATTTTACCTTTATCTGAAAATTCTTTTGCTGTAAGAGTGTAATCTAAGAATTTTCAATGGAGAAAATCTCCCTCAACTCTGCCATTTCCTCATCCTTTTCCTTTATGATCTCTTCAAATGATTTATCATCAACTTGTTCTGCCATGTCAACATCTAGGGGCGCTTGTTCATCATGTTGGTGCAATGGTGATTCAATCTGATGCATGAGTGGTTGCTCCTCTATTTATCTTTGCTTAGCTATAACATCAAGTGTCGATACACTTTTGATGGATTTGGGAGCAAATAATTGCCTCTTTCCCTTCTCATAGGTATGAGTGAACTAAAAAACCTTAGGATCCTTTGAAATTTGAGTTTGCATGCTGGAAGAGCCAACCTTTATTGGCTGTGCTGATATTGATGGTGATGGTGTGCTATGCATGACAGGAGGACTAGTGGTGGGCGTTGCTGCTACTTTCTCCATGAAGATTTCCCAAGTCATGTTGATGGATGATACATGATGCAAAAAAACGAGTTTGACTAGACCATGGTGAAAAAGACTTGGGTGATGATCTGTGCTTCTCCTCTGAACCTTCTCAGTCATTCTAAGAAAAAATTTGTACAATTAATGTGGTAAGTCAAGTGGTTTAGTAGAGATAAATTGCATCAATAACCTGATATGGTACATGTACAACCTAGAGAATCTCCCTTCACATGTAAAACAATTCATAATTAACCTTATTAATAGAGCATATATGTTAAGGAGGTGCCTAAAAGGGAATATGTACTCAAGGTTCTCTCTAGCACGAGGTTTGAGGAACAATTTGTAATCTTTAAGGTCTATTTCCATGCCCTTAAACCACTTTTTTCCATGAATAGGTATGTTTGTTGCTAAAGAAATCACATCTCCTAATAATTTTAAATCTACACCTGCAATGATGGCCTTTCCCATATTGAATCTTGTGGCAAATAAGCTTGTCAATTGGATATGACATCTTTCTTCCATGATTTTCTCACAGAATCTCAAACATCCAGTCCTCTCAAAGCATCCTTTGGTAAAAGGTGAGGCATTGACCTCTTGAAAGGTGGAGGGCTCAAATATGACATGGCACCCTCCTTTTCTGGATTTTCTTCTCACTCTGCATAATATCTATCAGAAGGATAAACCCTAGGTATTTAGGATGTAGTGGGTATGTGCAGTGAATCTGGAAAAACAAAGGACAGAGTTAGGGTAGGTTTGGAGGGTGAGATGAAGGGCAGTGAAGCCAAGAAAAATTCCCAAAAAATTTCAGGAGGTAGGGTTGTATGTTGGCTTCAAAATATAGGTGAAATTTGGTGAAATGGATGTAAATAAGGTGATCAAATGAGGAAAACACAAGGATTTCCTAATTTTGCAATAGAAAAATAGTAGTAAATTAGGGTTTGATGGGAATGAAGTGTATGGAGGATGTGAATGGTAGGGAATGATATAGTATGTATTGGGGAAGGTGTATGAGGGTAATAGATGGTAGGGTTAGGGTTTAGTCCACTGAAATCATTCAATGATAAGAAAAGTGAAAACGTAGTGGAAAAGGAGGTAAGCAATAAAATAAACTTTGTGCTTGATAAATTGAATTAAGGAGGACATGAGGTGCTTACTTACTGTTGAAGAAGCTTTAAAAATTTATGGCAACGACCCTAGAGCTTGGATGGGTGATTTAGGAGCAAAATACCAAAAACGTAACTCTCTCCTAGATGCGTAACACACTTTCCATGTGTAACAAAGCCCTACCAGATGTGTAATACACTTTCTAGATGCATAGCAAAGCCCTTGCTAGATGTGTAACAAACCCTCCAGATGCGTAACATAGCTGTGGAAGATGCGTAACAAAGCCCATTTAGATCACTTTTCTTGCTTTTATTCAAACCATTGACATTAATGGATCAATGTTGAAGGTAAGAGAGGAGCTCTACCATTCATGAAAAGACAATATGAGTTGAAAAAGCCTTCTTTTTCCTTTTTATAACATCTTGAAATGACTTTTTGTCTTTTAGTGAAACAAAAGACTTTGAGGACAATTTTTCCTTTTTGGAACAATTTGACAATGAAACAAGTTTTGAAATAAGACAAATTTTCTTACTTTAGTCCCCTAACTATGATAACTCCCTTTAAAAGACCGATATGATGAAAATGAAGCCTTTTTCACCCTCTTTGATGACATTTTTGGACTTTTCAGTGGCAAAACAAGGACACCTAGACAACAAACCTATATGGGAGATGGAGTGATTAACCTAATAATCTAAATGAAAATGAGTGGCATGAAATTTGAGATGATGATGGCCATAAATGGGATGAGTGGAGTAGCATCTTAGACCTAGACCATATGCAGTGACCAAAATTTATTTGAAAACTTGTTTGAAAAGACAAAATTTTTATCTAGGACTACTAAAAGGTAAACTGAAAGAGAATATCTGATCACTGAACATATTGACACTAACATTGGCTCCATCTAGGGATAACAACTTCTTCAGGAGGTGTCAAGAACACTGTAGATCAGGTAGCCTTATCGATTGGGCGATGGATTCAAAACTAGAAACTAAAAAATTTCGACAAACTAAAATGACTAACTAAAACAGAAAATGACTTTGAGTCAAAAACTTACTTGACTACTAACTGAACTTACTTATGGCATTAGGCCATCAGGATCTTAGGGCCTTCGCCTCGGGCTTCAAATCTTGATGATAATTTCCCACCTACTGAAGATATATATATAATCATGCGATATGATCCCTCCAGTGTAACCAATCCAACAAATGGTTAGTTACTTGAGTCATGTTCACACTTTCCTTAAGAAGGCAGAAGAAACAAAATATAGGCAACTCAAAGTGTCCATTGAACATGTGCTCATGATCCATAAATACAAGAAGATTCATCTTCCCGAATGGTTGCAACAAACTGACCAAAGGATCATGAAGAACATGCAACACAAGCTTTTATGGATAACTTAAAATAGGAAAACAAATATCCTTCCAAATTGTTGGTTTGTCTATGTGCTGAAACTAATCACCTTCATCAATGAAAGCTGCAACATCAACCTTCATTACTGGTTGTAACAAAATGGAAATAGGTTCTTCAATAATATTAGGATAAAGGTAAGTTTGTTCTTGCAAATCTGCGTTTGAAGTAGCCATATTATGAAAAGAAAATATGTGCACATCCATAGGATCTAGGACAAACTCCTCTTCTTCAACAGACTCTTCAATTTCTGAACCTAGAGGAAGATCATCATCTGAAAAAAGGCTATAAAACAACCTCTTCTTTTTTACTGCTTTCCTGCGAATTATGATGGTCAATTTGAAGCCTAACATATTCAAAATCTGAAGGTACATGTATCTCTCTTTCGGAAAATGGATTCAGGAGTAATCAATAATGAGAATCTGAAATAAGAGTTTCTAAAGTAGCAAATTCATTATATATTTGCAAAAGATTCACTTTAATGTACTCTTCAACAATTGGTTAAACAAGATGCAATTCTATGTCACATACCCCTTTAATCCCATCGTCTTGTGTTGCATTCTCATGCTGCTGAAAGTAAGAATTTTCCTCGATCATTGAACCAGAAGATGAATAAACCAATGGACCGTCTATTTCCTTTTCTTTTTTAAAAGTGTTCTCATACTCCTGATCATGAAAAGATGGACAATGTTGCAAAACTTTTTGTACTTCATGGGATATAACTTGTCTATTAGGATGTAGATCTATTTCATCTTCAAGCAAAGAAGGAGTTGGTGCGTGCTGTGAATGATCCTTTGTATCAAGGCAACTAATATCTATTATTTTCTATTGAGAATAAAATTCATGAAGGGCCTCTATGATCTCATAACCAGGCACTCTTCATCACCAAAAGCCTCTTCAAGGTATTGAATGAAAACTTCACAGGATTCACGAAAATATTTAAACAACAAGAATGAATGGCAAGAATTTCCATAAAATTCATAGAATGTTGTGTGGAAATATTTAAGAGAGAATAAGCTACCTAGCTTCAACCCTTCATACCATGATCTTTCTTTCCCTTCCAGGGTAGCCATAAAAATTTTCATCAAACAACCCTCATGAACCTAATCCCAAGCTTATGTAGATGCCAATGAAATTTATTAGATACAGAATAGCCTCATCCTCATTTCCATCTATGAATTTGGGTAGATAAGTTTTCCAATCTATGCAAGGAATTCAATTTGGAAAACCAGGAATGTGAGCATGATTCATAAGGGCATACCTTCTAGCAGTTGAATCCATCTTGAAAACAATGAAGTCACCTAAAATTTCTTCAAGCTATCGGTTTTTGAACAGTGGAATCACCATGAAAACTCAGAACCTTTGGATTCTTCGACACTGGAGTCGCCAGGTGAGAGATGCACAACCTTTCTTGTGCCTAACCACTATTCACCATCAGAAATTAGATCTAATATTTGTTGTTCTCTCCCAAGAAATATTTAACCTTCGCTCCCTGGCAATGACGCCAAGAAATTTATCACTCCCACAACTTCCCAAGGCTGTGAGTGGGATTGAAGGAAGGTAATCTTAGACCCTTCTTTAGGTCAGCTAACTAGCCCTACCAGCACTAGAGAGGGATTTCTAAATGTCACTTTGCAGTAAATTAAATGAATGAATATTTAATGATCTTAGGCTAGTAATGTAAGCTCAGTAAATATGGTTTTTGTTTGATGTTTGTGTTCTGGATAGGAATGAAAGTAAGGAGAATAGGTCCAGGGTTTAAGGTCTACATTCAAGATCAATTTGCAAAGAATATGGATGAGGCCAGGTAGGTAGCTTGAAATCATGTTTAGTTTGTCATTGTGTATAGGATGAAATGAAATAAAATCTGAATGAGCACTGAGGTGAATTCATTCATTTAGAAGAACATAGACGTGTAATGTAAATCTTGTTAAGACATAGCATGAAAATGTATGGTTTCTCCTTATAGAATGACAATATAAACACATATAAGAATGTATATGAAAGAGGAAATCATATCATTCAACATGATATGATAAAAACACAGAGAAAGAACAAATTCTCCAAGGCATACCACATGATTCTCAACACAAATTTTGCAACACTGTCTTTGATTTCATTCCAAAAGGCTTGTACAATAGCTCCACTGCAAAAGAAAACTATCCAACCGAAGAAAAGACTAAAGTGGGCCTACTTATAGAAAATATGAACAATGACACCTCATAGGCTCGAAATACCATCCACAATGTGTTAGAAAATTAAATATTACAGAGCAATGAAACACATAAAATATGCAGAAAACACAAGCAGACAAAACACATAAAACCAGAGAGACACAAATATACGTGGTTCACCCAGTTTGGGCTACGTCCACCCCAAATAAATAGTCCTTCCTTTCTATTATCTTTCAAAATGAAGAGACGCAACCTACAATAGATCCGCTGTAATATCCTTTGTTCTCTCTCACAGTCACCCTCTCTATTTCTCGCTCCGAGAATAAAAATTTAATACAAAACCACAATACAATACCCTCATACAAGCGAGGTGTTGCCTTCTAGGGAAAAAAAACCCTAAACTAAACATAACTTCTACCGTCAAATCATCTGCCTAATGAACGGCCCAGATTGACTAGAAATTACTATACTTTTACAAGGCAATTTTACATCTGTTTTTAGCTTCAGGGGCGTTGCCCCTGAAACCCCCCACCAGGGGGGGGCTCCATAAAGTCGCAGCACCCCCCCCCCCCTGGACCCCCCAGGCAACATTTAATTACGAGCGACATTGCCGCCCCCATTAAGGTACAAGGGTCCAACGCTGTGATACAAAATAAACAAGATAATCAGGCTCCACACCTAGCAATCTCCCACTTGGAAACTGATTGTAGGAACTCCACCGCTGCTTCATTTGCTGGAAAATGACTCCTCTTTGGACTGGGTTGTTTCTCATCTTCATCGTCATCCTTGAAGACCAATTGAAACTGTGCATGTTCTGAGTTTCTCCATAGTTACAATTTTTTTTAGCATATCTGCAGGATTCTGGCTAGTGTGTATCTTTTCCAGCTTCAACTATCCATCTTCCAATACTGCCCGTATGAAATGGTACTTGAGTTGTATGTGTTTAGTCCTGGAATGAAATATTGAGTTCTTTGAAAGATGAATGGCACTTTGGCTATCACTGTATAACGTGCCCATATCATGCTTCTTACCCAATTCATCCATAAACCTTTGTAACCAAATCATTTCTTTACTAGCCTCTGTAGCAGCAACATACTCTGCTTCTGTTGTTGAAAGTGCAACAACACTTTGGATCTTTGAAACCCAACTGATAGCTATTCCACCTACAGTAAATACATATCTTGGAGTGCTCCTCTTGTTATCTCTGTCACCTGCCATATCTGCATCAACATATCCCTGTAGAGAAATGTTTGAACCACCAAAGCATAATGCTTGATTTGTGGTTCCTCTCAAATATCTGAGAATCCATTTTACTGCCATCCAATGTTCTTTTCCTGGATTTTTCATGTACCTGCTTACAACTCCCACTGCATGTGCAATATCGGCCCTTGTGCATACCATTGCATACATTAAGCTTCCAACTGCTAATGCATATGGAACTTTAGACATATAGTCCATTTCTTCTTGGGTCTTAGGGCACATCTCCTTACTAATTTTGAAATGGCTAGCAAAAGGTGTACTAACTGGTTTTGCATTCTGCATATTAAATCTTTTCAACACCTTTTGTATGTACTCATTCTGAGACAGTATTAATTTGTGATTTTTCCTGTCTCTAGTTATTCTCATACCAAGGATTTGTTTTGCAACTCCCAAATCCTTCATTGCAAATGAATTTGCCAATTTTATTTTGAGCACATTTATTTCCTACATGTTAGACCCTGCAACAAGCATGTCATCTACATACAATAGCAATATAATATAGCTACCATCATTTTTCCTTTTCAGATAAACACAATGATCAGAGTGACATCTAGTATAACCTTGTTCAGACATAAACTTGTCAAATTTTAGATACCACTACCTTGGAGCCTGTTTAAGCCATACAAGCTCTTCTTTAACTTGCACACTAATTTTTCTTTCCCTTTGACCTCATATTCTTCTGGTTGCTGCATATAGATATCTTCCTCCAAATCTCCATGGAGAAATGTTGTCTTTACATCTAACTGTTCAAGATGTAAATCTTTCGCTGCTACAAGACTTAAAATAGTTCTGATTGAAGTCATCTTAACAACAGGAGAAAATATTTCATCAAAATCAATACCTTTCTTTTGTGCAAACCCCTTCACCACAAGTCTAGCTTTGTACCTCTGTTTTCCTCCATCTTCTTCCTTCAGCCTGTAAACCCATTTATTCTTCAATGTAGTTTTAACTGTAGGCAACCTAACTAAGTCCAAAGTCTGGTGATGCATTAAGGAGTCCATCTCTTGTTCCATGGCTAGCTCCCACTTCTTCATGCTTTCAACCTGCATTTCTTCTTCATAACATTTGGTTTCACCAGAATCAGTCAATAATAAATAATATAATGAAGGAGAGTATCGTTCAGGGGGTCTACTTATCATGGTAGATCTTCTAACACCACTTTCAGGTGTTTGAGGTGCCTATTTCTGTTGTGGTGGTTGTTGTTGATGTGGCTCTTGATTATTATTATTTTCAGGCACCTTTAACTTTTCTGTGATCTCATCAAGAACTGTGTATTCTTTGCTTTCTTTTTCCTTGTTTCTTTTCCTGCAACTGATTCTTATACAATACCTTTTCATTGAATATTACATCTCTGCTCCTAATGATTTTGTGATTTTCATAATCATATAAGCGATAACCAAAATCATTAACACCGTATCCAATAAAGGTACATTTCTTTGATTTTGCCTCAATCTTTGTTCTATTTTCTTTATTAATATGGACAAAGGCCTTACAACCAAAAGGATTTAAAAAAGGGTAGTTTACCTTTTTACTTGTCCATGCTTCCTCTCGAATACCACCATCCAAGGAACTTGAAGGCCCTATTTTTATTAGATAAACAACAGTATCTACAACATCTACCCAAAATTGTAAAGGCAATCCTGCATGCAATCTCATGCACCTTGCACGCTCCATGATTGTTCTGTTCATCCTTTCTGACACACCATTTTCTTGTGGTGTTCTTGGAACTGTCTTCTCTATACGAATTCCATGCTCTGAACAGTACCTATCAAACTCTTTGCTGCAATACTCACCTCCATTGTCTGATCTGAGACACTTCAACTTCTTTCCTGTCTCAATCTCAACCAAAGCTTTCCATTTCTTGAAATTATCAAATACATCAGATTTATTCTGAATACAATAAATCCATGTTTTTCTAGTTGCATCATCAATAAAAGTAACATAATAATGAGAGCCACCGAGAGATGATACCTGAGCAGGTCCCCATACATCTGTATGCACAAGCTCCAATTTTTCGCTCTTCTTTTCTTTCCCAACTCTGAGAAATCTGACTCTCTTCTGTTTTCCATAAATGCAATTCTCATAGAAATCCAAATCAACATTCTTCAAACCCGGCAACAAATTTCTTGAGTGAAGAATCTTCATCCCCTTCTCACTCATGTGTCTGAGCTTATGATGCCATAATGCTGCATTTGCTCCTTTGGAAGTTAAAGCATTAACAGAGTTAGAAATACCATTGCATAAATACAATGTACCAACCTTTTCACCTTTTGCTATTACCAGCGCTCCTTTGGTGACCTTCCAAGTTTTATCTGTGAAAGTTGTCACGCAACCTTCACTGCCTAACTGCCCTGTTGAAATCAGATTTTTCTTCAGATCTGGAACATGCCTTACCTCCTTTAGTAGCCATTGGTTTCCATTATGTTGTTTTACAAGAACTTTACCCATTCCAACAATTTTACAGGGTTTATCATCACCCAAACAAACTTGTCCAAAATCTCCTTGAACATAGTCATGAAAATATTTCTTATCAGGTGTGGCATGGAATGAGGCCCCTGAATCTACAACCCAAGAATCAGTAACATTTTCTAAAGAAAGAATCAAAGCATCTTGTAACACATCACCTGTCACATTTGCTTCATGATTGTTGCGCGTCTCCTTCTTTTCCCTTCCGAGATCTATAGTCTTTCTTCACGTGTCCTTTCTTTCCGCATTTCCAGCACACTATCCCCGATCTGGACTTGGATCTGCCTTTCCTTGATTTACTGCGATATCCCAAGCTCTTTCCTCTTTCCATTCTTCTTCCCCCATACTCTGCACTCAAATCATTACCCGATGTCTCACCGGAACTTTTCCGTCGCATTTCCTCGCTAAGGATAGCACCAACAACATCATCAAACTTTAAATTACTAGATCCAGAGACAGAGTTACTAATGGCCATAACTAAACCATTCTAGCTTTCTGGAAATGAGCACAAAAATAAAAAAATTCTAACTTCATCATCAAATTTTACCCCTACAGAACTTAACTGACTGGTAACTATATTAAAATCATTTAAATGGTCTGCAACAGATCCACCTTTCGACATCTTCATATTAAATAAATGTTTCATAAGAAATACCTTATTTGAGGCCGAGGGTTTTTCATATAGTTTCTCCAACGCCTTAATCAAACCCTCTGTTGTTGTTTCCTTCAAAATATTGAAGTCTACCGACACCGCGAGGCACAACCGTTCTGTTCTGAGTGCCTTTCTATCAAGAATATCACATTCTGCGTCTGTCATAGTCGTCGGCTTCTTTGTTTTTCCGCTCAATGGTAGGTACATATCTTTCTGATACAGATAATCTTCCATCTGCATCTTCCACAGCGAGAAGTTTTGGCTGTTAAACTTCTCGACCCTAAATTTACCATCTTCCTCCATTGCTCCCACTCAAACCAGGAAACCTTCTTTCCTGCAAGTTTATCAGCCAAATAGACCTTCGGCTTTGATACCAGTTGTTAGAAAATTAAATATTACAGAGCAATGAAACAAATAAAATATGCGGAAAATACAAGCACACAAAACACATAAAACCAGAGAGACACAGATATACGTGGTTCACCCAGTTTGGGCTATGTCCACCTCGAACAGCCAGTCCTTCCTTTTTATTATCTAGCAAAATGAAGAGACTCAACCTACAGCAGATCTGCTGTAATATCCTCTATTCTCTCTCAAAGTCTCCCTCTCTGTATCTCGCTCCGAGAATACACAGCCGCAATACAATACCCTCATACAAGTGAGGGGTTGCCTTCTAGGTCAAAAAACCCTAAACTAAACATAACTTCTACCGTCAGATCATCCGCATAATGACGGCCTAGATTGACTAGAAATTAATATGCTTTTACAAGGAAATTTTACATATGTTTTTAGCTTCGGGGGCGCTGCCCCTGAAACACCCCACCAAGGGGGGGCTCCATAAAGTCGCAGCCCCCCCCCCCCCTTGGACCCCCTAGGCAGCATTTAGTTATTCCAACGCTGTGATACAAAATAAACAAGATAATCAGGCTCCACACCCAACACAATGCATCATAATTACATCATGAGTCACTTCCTAGAATTTAGGGATGTTAGAAACCATTCCCTCAAATTAAGCTAAAGACTAGGAGTATGTGCCCCCCACATTAAATTACATGTTTCCTCATGATACGAGGCAAAAAACAACTCAATTACTCCAATTCCAACTCAAATGACAACAAAACCTTGAAAATATGACTTTTCTGGGCTTGAAAAGTGTCTTGAGGAATCCTATGAAAATGTGTAACACCTTTTTACAGATCCGTAACACCTTTTTATAGATGCATAACACTTTTTTGCAGCTACTTTTGAGGGAATTTTAGGACTCCAAATCCCACTATGGAAGATAGGTCAATTATCCATGTGTGTCTAGTTTCCAGAACATATTGAATTTTAAAAAATGACCCATTGGAAGGCCTCCAAAAGTTGATTCTCAAAATATTACTCAAGATGTGTAGTCCCATGTCAGAAATAGTGGTAGAAACATAGAAAACTGGTGGTTTTTTGTATTTTTCTTCCAAAGTAGAGCTTTTCATGCAAAAATGGTTCCTGATATATGCTGTACTCATAAAAATGCATCCAACCATGTAATCCATTCATCATTTAGGTGCCATAGTAAAAATCATAACAACTTGGCGCTACGTATCTATGAAGGCTGAATTTCCAGTTTAGTGCAAAAATCACCAAAAACACAAAAAGTGCTCAAAATTGTCCAAAATTTCTTCTATCAGACCTCTGGAGGGTGGGATAAACATCCATAGATGCCTCAGCAAGGAGGTCTAAGTTGTCTTTCTCCTTAAGTTTCATTTGAACCTCTTTAAGCTTCTTTTTCACCTATTTGAGCCTGATTTGTGAAATTTTGTTCCTAGCGCAATAATGATTGGCCATGTTATCACTAAGTTGGTATAGATGGGCTACTCCACCAGACAACCTAGAGTAACTCTTTCAAACCTACTTCTAGCTTAAAATTAGCCTTTTCAGCCTGAGAGGGCTCTCTCAAAGATAAAAATGATTTTATTTAAATGAAGTTCAACAGATGGATAAATCTGAAATAGTGTTTTAAGTGTGTTAGTATGCAGGTGAAAGATGTGTAGGAATCACTACCATTGGGCATATGGAATTAGTGTTAAGAAACTCAATGACATGGAAACTCTGCTTATGGAAGTTGAGGCATATATATGTTTTGATGAAAATACAACATACACAGATATACAACAGTCTAATTCTTGAAGGAAGTTAGAGCATGATATACATGAATTCTAAGTAATCAAACATCAAAGTACTGGATATAAAATAGCAGGATACATAAGACAAATGATCATGAAAACATCAATGAATCTTAAGTGAAGTAAGAGCCAATAGCCACCGTATATTACTGATAAGAAACATTTTAAAATTGTAGTCTAGTAGTCAGCATCGTTCAATGTTCTATTTGTTGATCAATGGTTGTCATTGATGTCAACCCAAGCAGCACCAGGGGCTACCTCGATCTTGCATGGTAATTTTGACCTACCAAATTACTATATTCTGGGTCAAGAATATTTTTTATGGTTTCTACTTGTCGAGATGTTTTAGCTGATATATGGCACGCCATGTAATTCTTCACGGTTTGAGATATATTCATGTTTGAAGTTTGTAACCCCAGTTAGTGGGCTAAAACCCCATGGGGTTCTAGCATGGGTCATTGAAAAGTCTATAATTAATAATTTTTAAGCTCCTAAAATCCCTCCCAAGTTCACTTGTTGAAGACCCTCTCAACCTAAGCATTTATATAAGTTGTGATCCTCATATCCTCCTCATGCAAGGATTCGCTACCTGAAACATGTCATCATGGCATTAGCGCTATAATTTTTTTTTTAAGAAGGTTCAGAGGCTGAAATTTTTATGCAGCGAAGCCTAAATCTTGAGGAAGCTCTTGTAAAAATTTAGATCAATGTGCACAATATTTTCGGAGATATGATATGTTGAATTCAATGTTTTTGCAGGCTCGTGAACTTCATCTTAAAGAAGTGACCTTGGGAAAATCATCATAACTCTCTCTCTAAGTATCGGATTGGAATTCTGTAAAACATGGCAGATAGTGCACAGACTTTAGTTTTCGTTGTATCAATTTCAGAGCCGAATGAAGAAACTGTGATACGTGAAACACCATACAAGTTCACTATATTGAACCAGTCCATAATTAGGGCATTGTGAGAGATTGGGCATAACTCTCCCTTGAAGAATCCAAATTGGGTCAGACCTATGGCATTGGAAAGAATACTCAGAGGACTACTACACGACTAAAAATCATATATTGGGGATCTGAAATAATAGAGATACACCATATTCAATATCGAGCTCCTAGAAGGCAAGAAAAGGCTAGATCATGTGTTGTCAAGGGCTGCAAAGGACCAGACTTTCTAGGGAAGCAAAGAAAAGCAAGGTGCAACAGAGGGTAGCATGACAAGAGAAAAAATCAAGGTGTAGAACAACAGCAATAAGTTCACCACATGAAGTATTGAAGTGGGCAGCACTGCATACAGTCATTATAAAGGTATCCTTGTACTAAGTCATTGTAAATGCATCATTGTAAAAAATTTGCAAGTATCTATCTACCAAGAGTTGAAGAGGCAGTGTCAGGAGGTCTTGGATCATCATTAGGTGGTTGTGTCATAGTTGGGGTTATGGTCTAGTATGTCTTCTTCTTCTACATCATTCTATATCATTGTAAAGTGGACCATTTTCCCTCGTACAGGAGTCCATTCTTCTTTTATTCTTCTATAGGGTGGTAGGGTGGTGCTAGGATGGTGCATGAAGTCACCAACAGGTTCAAGCCTGTGAAAAATTCAGGCTGGTAGGGTGGTGCTAGGGTGAGTTGTAGCTCATTGGGTGTTGGGGCATCTGTTCAATTGACTTCTGAAGGATCTCGGGCATTGGAGCATCCATCCAGTGGGAGCTAGAGAAGAATTATTTTATATATTATAGGAATTTGGAGCTTTATTTTCAATTGGAGTTGACTATTAAAGAATTATTAGAAAATCATTCAGGTGGTTTTTGTCACGGAGAGGGTTTCCACCTTAAAAATTATGTGCAGTTTTGTTCCTTTTGTTTACTGCTATCATTGTACAAACGCTAATAATAATTGAAGATTAACTAATGCTCTGAAAGATTAATAATATTACTAATTGAAAGGAATATTGATTCACCCCCCCAAAGTATTTCCAACAATTGGTATCAGAGCTTGGTTCCTTCAATAACAGTTTAATAGCTGGAAGGAGGTCATGGAGCATAACAAGAATGGCGTACCTCTATTCAATGAAACTAATTATGCACTCTGGAAAGGAAGAATGGGGGTCTATCTCTTGGCGCAAGGTTACGAAGTATGGGACACTGTTCAAAATGGATTTACATCAACCGTGGATGAACAAGGTAAGAAGAATTTGGTAAATGATGTAAAAGCAAAGAATATTATTATTAGTAGACTTATTGAATCTTCTTATCATAAGGTGTTGGGTTCTAAAATTTCCAAAAATGCGTGGGACAAGCTTGAGAATATATATGCAGGTGAATCAAATGTCAAAGAAGCAAAGCTTCAAATCTACAGAGAAAAATTTGAGCAACACAGAATGAAAGAAGATAACAACATTTCTGCATATTTCCAACATGTTGATGAAATAACCAACACTTTGGAAGGATTGGGAGAGCCTGATGACGAGAAGACTATTATAAAAAATACTCTTAGAACGTTACCAGGGAGATTTAACCCAAAGCTATCGGTCTTAGAATATAATACAAATATGGAAAAAATTAGCAAAGAGGAATTACATGGAGTTCTCATAGCATATGAAATTATACTTGATGAAGAAGAGGGTACTTCACATCTAAAAATTGTGTTCGCTGCATCTAAGAAAACTAATAAGGAGAAACAACCTTCAAAGGCACAAACCTACACCTACAAGTGTGAATAAAAGAAAGATGATGAAGAAGGTCTTTCAGATGGAGAATATGCTTACTTTACGAGAAAACTAAAAATTGGTAAGGGAAAATTCAAGGGTAAAATTCCATTGATATCTTTCGGCTGTGGTGAGGTTGGGCATTTCGCATCAAAATATCCAAACAAAAGTGATGGAAACTCAAAAGAAAAGAAAGGCTTTAAGAAATTCAACAAGCAAAGAAAAAATAAAGGATTCAAAAGGAACTTTCTCTCTAAAGAAGATAACTCATCATCCAATGAAGACAATGACAGTGAAGAAGAAGCCAATCTGAAATTATTGTTTATGGCAAAGCACATTAAAAAAGAGGTATCAAACAACAAAGAAGGGTTGACTATAGAATAATTTTATAAGGAGGCAATCATGCTTATAAAAGATCTCAACGCTGAGAAGATCTGTTCCAATACTCTTGAAGAAAAAGTTCAAGGTCTCAAAATTGAAATTGAAGAACACAAATGTATTGAAGAGTCACTTCAAAATAAGTTGGAAGAAAGCAACCAATAAAGGGAAGCATTAGAAGCCGAAGTAGTCTCGCTGCGTAAGGAAGTGAAGAAGGGAAAAATTGTCCAAAACTATGCCAACAGCTCAAGGGAATTGGAAGAACTCATCAATAATCAATGATCTTACAATGACAGAACTGGCCTCGGTTACAAAGAAGAAGAAGCAGGACCTTCTATAACAAAGTCAAATTACCCTATGAGATCTGACATGCATGTAGACTTCATTGGACAAGATTCACAAGAACAACCTTGGAAGACAATTCCTCGACGAATATTTCCATCCACGTACCAACATATTTTTATGGCTATTGTTATTCATGTGGAAAATTTGGTCATAAAGCTGTAACCGATACAATTCCAGGAGATCTATCAAATATGAACCTCCTAGGGCTCAACTAAACATCAATAGATTTGAACATTTAATAAATAATATTGAATGTTACAAATGTCGAAACTTTGGACACGTAGCTAGAGACTGCAGACTTGAAAATCCTCCAGAAGAATCTTCGAAGACACAGAACGAATGAATATGGAAGAAGAAGAAGACTGATAATTGTGCTCTTGCTCTTAAGGCTCGAAACAAAAAATATGTGTGGTATGTTGATAGTGGTTTCTCAATGCATATGACTGGAGATAGAAAGAAATTTGTATCTCTGAAGGAGAAGAAGGATAGAACAGTGTCCTTTAGAAATGATGGATCTTCAAATGTTATAGGATCAGGTACCATCACTCTCGGAAGAAAAGATTCTCTTGCCAAGAATGTTATATTGGTTGAAAACATGAATCACAATCTTCGTAGTGTTGGAAAAATGTGTGATCAAGGACACACAATACTATTCAACTCCACAAAATGTGAAATCAGGAAAGGCAGGTATGGTGAAATTGTGGCTACAACAAATCGAGCTCCAAACGACATATATGTTCTGGATGAAGCAACTAAAGCATGTCTACTAGCTAAAGAGGATGATATAATATTTTGGTAGCAATGATGATCAACTAAGTAAGAACTTTTCTACAAGTATGCAAAGTGAGTTCGAGATGTCTTTACTTGGTGAGCTGACATACTTCTTAGGGCTTCAAGTATCTCAGCAAGAGAAAGAAATATTTATATGTCAAGCCAAGTACATCAAGGAAATGCTCAAGAAATTAAAAATGGAAGATTCCAAACCCATCCTTACTCTGATGGTAACAGGTTGAAAATTGAGCATAGAAGACTCATCTAAGGATGTGGATCATAGGTTGTACAAATCTATGATTGGTAGTCTTCTATATGTAACAACCTCCCGTCCAGATTTTATGTAAGCAGTTGGACAAGTATCAAGATTCCAAGCAACACCAAAAGAATCACATATTATTGCCATTAAAATAATTCTTCAATAGCTAAAGGGAACAACAGAATATGGCTTGTGGTATCTCAAGGGTAACAATATCATTATTCAAGCCTTTACAGATGTATATTGGGAAGGAAGCGTTGATGATCGTAAGAGTACTTGTGAAGCATTTGAATATCTTTGCCAGAAGCTTGGGATTCTCCCAAGTTCTCATTAGATTTTCCTTATTCGGAATATAAAGAGGGAGTGGAAGTGGGTACAGATCTGCAGGATGGTTTTGCGTAAGGGGGAGTTACCCTTTTCCATTGATGTCAAATATGGAGAGAATGTTGTAGGAAGAGGTTTCACGATCGCAGGGGGAGTACTTGTGTTTCCATCAACACCAAAGGGGGAGATTGTTGATTAGTGGTTGTCATTGATGTCAACCCAAGCAGCACCAGGGGCTACCCCAATATTGCATGGTAATTTTGACCTACCAAATTACTATATTCCGGTTCAATAATATTTTTTATGGTTTCTAATTGTCGAGATGTTTCCGTTGATATATGGTACGTCATGTAATTCTTCACGGTTTGAGAGATATTTATGTTTGAAGTTTGTAACCCCAGTTAGTGGGCTAAAACCCCATGGGGTTGTGGAATGGGTCATTCAAAAGTAAATAATTAATAATTTTTAAGCTCCTAAAATCCATCCCAAATTCACTTGTTGAAGACCCTCTCAACCTAAGCATTTATATAAATTGTGATCCTCATATCCTCCTCATGCAAGGATTTTGCTACCTGAAATAGGTCATCATGGAATTTGCGCTATAATTTTTTTTTACGAAGGTTCAGAAGCTGAAATTTTTATGTGACAAAGCTAAAATCCTGAGGAAGATCTTATAAAACTTTCAAATCAAGGTACGCAATATTTTCAGAGATATGATCTGTGGAAGTCAGAGTTTCTGCAGGCTCCTGAACTTCATCTCAAAGAAGTGACCTTGGGAAAATATTCATAACACTCTCTTTGAGTATCGGATTGGAATTATGTAAAAAGTGGTGGATAGTTCACGAAATTTTGTTTTCGCTGTATCAATTTCATAGCCGAATGAAGAAAAAATGATATGTGGCACACCATACAAGTTCGCTCTACTGAACTAGTCCATAATTAGGGCATTGTGAGAGATTGGGCATAAATCTCCCTTGAAGAATCCAAATTGGTTCAGACTTGTGGCATTGGAAATAAGACGCAAAGAACTATTGTAGGACCAAAAATCACATATTGGGGATCTGAAATAATAGAGATACACCATATTCAATATCGAGCTCATAGAAGGCAAGAAAATGCTAGATCATGTATTGTCAAGGGCTGCAAAGGACCAGACTTTATAAGGAAAAAAAGCAAAGCAAGGTGCAACAAAGGGTAGCATGAAAAGAGAAACAATCAAGGTGTATAAAAACAGTAAGAATTTCACCACATGAAGTCTTCAAGTGGGAAACACTGCATACAATCATTATAAAGGTATCATTGTACTAAGTCATTGTAAATGCATCATTGTAAAAATTGTACAAGTGTCTATCTACCAAGAGTTGAAGAGGCATTTTCGGGAGGTCTAGGATCATCATTAGGTGGTTGTGTCATAGTTTGGGTTATGGTCTAGTGTGTATTCTTCTTCGACATCATTCTATATCATTGTAAAGTGGACCATTTTCCCTGGTGCGAGAGTCCATTCTTCTTTTATTCTTCTATAGGTTGGTAGGGTGGTGCTAGGCTGGTGCATGAAGTCACCAATAGGTTCAAGCTTGTGAAAAATTTAGGGTGGTAGGGTGTTGCTAGGGTGAGTTGTAGCTCATTGGGTTTTGGGGCATCCGTTCAGTTGACTACTGAAGAATTTGGGCGTTGGAGCGTCCATTCAGTGGGAGCTGGAGAAGAATTCTTTTCTAGATTATAGGAAGTTGGAGATTTATTTTAAATTGGAATTGAATGTTAAAGAATTATTAGAAAATCATTCAGGTGGTTTTTGTCTTGGAGAGGGTTTCCACCTTAAAACTGTGTGCAGTTGTGTTCCTTTTGTTTACTGCTATCATTGTACAAACACTGATAATAATTGAATATTAACTAATGCTCTGAAATAATAATAATAATACTAATTGAAATGAATACTGATTCACCCCCCCTCTCAGTATTTCCAGCATTATTCTTCGATAATCTGTCTATTAATAGGCTTAAGCATATTTACATTAGGTCTTCCAACAAGGTTGGACCCTCGAGTCTCTTTGATGATACCTAATCTAACAATAAGAAAATTACATGGAGATAAAACTGGCAACTACTTATTTTAGGACTTAGAGACCTAATAGAACTCTATAACCTATTTATTACATCAAAAAGCTTAAATAATTAATATTTACATCGAGAAAAGTCATGTTCCTGGGTGGCACTGACCATGACCAAAACACAATTGCCCCCACGAAGTCAGGAGACTTGTCTTCCTACTTTTTAGGAGGTGGTGTCATGATGGATGATGAGTGTCTTCATGGTGAGCTGGTGAACTGAACAACTTTTTTGAAGATCATGCCTCCACCAAAACATTCCTCTGATGTCCTTTAACCTTTCCACGTGGTTGGATTATCCCAAGTAAAACATAAAAATTCGAAAATGCTACAAAAACTTCTTCACTGCAGAAACAAAGGAGTTAAGGCAAGTTCATAGCAAAAGTCTGTAGCATTTTTATTTTAGCCATATATGCCACATGTTTGCTCCCTTTGCTAATTTGAAACTATTTATTACGTCAAAATAGCTAAATACAAACTTTTACCCGCCTTAATTATGACAATACCTGTGATTTATAGCAAAAAGACACTTACAATGAGTTCATGGAAAATTCTAGGCTTAAAGCGTGAGATACGCTATGAACTTGCCTAATTGGCAGTAAACTTGAAAATTGTGCTTCCTTCTTAAAAATTTTCCTATGGATCTGGAAGTGCTGATTCAAAATGATGCAAAAAATATCAAAAAGGTAATTTTTCCACTTTTCAAGATTTAGAAGCTTCACCTTTGGCAGTAGGGGCTTGAGTGTCTTCAGGTTCGTCTATGATTGTAATTTTTAAACCTTTATTCTTTAGCTCTGACTGTATCATCTCCATATGCTCTTCTAGCTCTTTGACTTGGTTTTTAAGTTTATTTCTCTCTACCTGCAACCAAATATTCCTCTTTCTTGTATGTTTCATTACTCTGCGTAGAGGAAGTGTTATTTTCAAAATTTTCTTGGCATTAGTCAATGACTCATCATATTGATTGATTTTCTCATTTACCTTCTCTTTGAATTCTTCTATCATTTTTCTATCTAGCTTGGCTTCCTCTATTTCCAACTTAGTTTCAATCACTTCTTCCCTGTCTTCTCTTAACTGCTTCTTTAATAGTTGTAGCTCAGTTTTTTCAACAACCTTCTCTTTACCCTTCCTCTGCACAATGATCTCTTCTTTTGTTGGAGACAAATAAATGATATCCTCTGCCATAGGTTGCTTTCCTTTGTTTGTCATTTTTGTCTTTTTACTAGCCATGAAACTTTTGGCAAGCTGCAACCTGGTGAGTGGTTTTCTTGGTTGAAACATAAACCTTGCATCTTCTCCTGAGAAATCAAGTTTTTTAGTAGTTATACCCTTGTTTTTATTATTTCTCCCTTTAATATCTACACATTTGACCACTGCAGTCTCCTCTATGTCTATGGTTTGAATAATATCCTCAAGGTTGTCTTTCCAAAGTGTTTGGCTTCTTTTTATTCTTCCATGACTCTTCTTGTTGATTTGCAGGTGTAGGCTGTGGAACTTCTGTTTCTTATGCATGCTCTACTTCAATATCCAGGGGCTAACCAATGGGCTCCATTTCCTCCTCATTCACACCCTATATTTCAGCTACAGGTTTGTCACTCTTGCTTGAAGGAGTGGATATTGATTTTGGATTCTAATTGGGTGTTAATTTATCTACCTCATAGCCATCGAGAAAAAGGAATGTGGCCCAGTCTCTGTTTATTTTTTTCAACTCCTCCAGCACCAGAAGTTTGATAAACCCATGATGGAAAATTTAAGTCTCACTACCTTCTCGCCTAGCTTGAACTTTGTCTTATATCTTTCCTAGGCTCCTAAACAAGAAAAATGGAAGGTCTAAAGATTTCTTACCAGTGAAATGCAAAAAGATCCTAAAATGGCACTGATAGACCATATGGAACCTCCCTTCACATGTGAAATATTTTCGAATTAAAGAAACAATTTGGGGTAGTTCTATTTAAGGCAGGTCCTTGGGATTCCAGAGGTCATATCTACTCCAATATGTTCAGGTTTCATAAACCCATCACAGTTCTATAATTTAAACTTACTGGCTTTGAACCACTCTTCTCCCATCCTCATAGTCTCTGTGGCTTGGGGAATTGTTTCAGGTGAAACCACAAAACTCAGGACCCCCACCTTTGATGAAGTACCTATGAAATTCACTACAAAATATTTTGAAACATGGTCATCAAAAACCTTGTAATTTCTGGCAGAATCTCATGCATCCAACACTGTTGAAGGCTTCTGCAAAGCTAGGGTCCTCATTGGGTAACTTTATATCCATAGGCTCATACCTTACACACAAGCCCCCTTTATTAGTCTTCTTCTGCATGGCCATATCCCTTTACATTGCGCTAGCCTCTTAATACTATGACATTTGCAAATAAAAGAATTGCACAACAAGCAGCTTGCAAACAAAGCTAGACTTTCTTAAGGACGATGACAACAACTATACATAGAGGTAGAAGGAAATATGGCAAACAACAACTTTCAAGGGTAATTTAAAAGGTAAGAATTGAATATGAGAGGTATAAAGAAAAATGAGAGGTTAAGTGAAATGATGAACGACAAATGATGATCATGCATGTTGCATGATTCCATATAACTGATCATGTAACCTCAAATTGACCCCTAACCGCTAAAAACTAAACACCTCATCCTTTTCTTTACTGATGCAAAAAATACATGATTTAGTAATGAATTTAGTTAGAAAGTTGGCAGATTCGCTACGAACTTGTCAGGTGAGTTTGTAGCGAAAATCACATGTTTTCTGTTAATTTCGCTGCGAACTCAAGAAAAAACAAAAATGTGTCCAAAACCAAATTTTAAACCAATGCATGGAGATTTTCATGGATTTTTATGGATTTTACCATGATGACATGGAAAATAGGACTCTTCAAAGTTAAGATTATGACAAATTCACAAAATTTCATCAATTTCATGAACTAATTTGACAAGATAATAAGGCTATGCTAAATGACCTTCCTAACTAGAAAATGAAATTTTATTGGTGATAACAGTGGCTCCACTGGGATGGTGTGCTCCTGTGGTACAATAAATAACTTTTAGTTCTAGTGCCTCTCTTGAAAAACTGAAATTTTCTGAAATTGATGAAGACTTCGCCAAGCACTTATGGGCTTCTCCTCGGGCTCAAGCTTGTTGAAAACTGCAATCCAAGATGAAAACTAAATCTGTACATGCTGAAAAGATGCTCAGAACATTGGAGCTTATTCACAAACACTCCTACCTACCTTAACAACTGCAACCTTCATGCTTGATTCAAGTGACATGAAACCTCCAATAAAGCCAGTCAATGAGCTGATCTGATACCTAAACTCCTTGATTGTGCTTAAATCAAATGCAAATTGGATACTGTAATGACAAAGGCAACATACAGTGGGTCTGATTTTCACAATGAAAACATAATCGAAAAGTTGAACTGTAGAAATTTTCCATGTAGTCAACTATGGGATCATAGAATACATAGTTTGTTTAGTGATTATCGAGACATTCTACAGTTTTAGGCACTTCATATATGCTTTCTTTAGCAACATAATCTTTCAGTTGTGTGTTATCAAACTCATTTTCAAAAACAAGCCATTCCTCCTCAATCTCAAAAGAGAAAGGTAGCACCACCTTCTCTTTGTATTTTGGCATGAAAAAGTTTTCAAAAGGTTGATCTTGACCATGAATATTATAGGACTGAATTTTATCTTCTAAAACTTCAATGTATTTCTCAATGTTCTTAGCAAATTCATCCAAAAATTGAATCTTATCTTTTGAATTGCACTCAAATGACTTTAAAGAAGAATACAAGGCTGAAGGAAAATTTTCATCCACTTCCTTATTAGTGCGATCATTGTTCCATTGCTTAAAACCTTGAATGGAAAGAGATTTTGCCACCAACTCCATTTTTTCCATCCATGTTTCCAAAAATATAAGCCAAAAATATGCAAATTACTTAATAGATCTGATAAGTAAACTTCCAATCACTTGTCTACATTTCCCTTGAAATGAATCATAGAAAAATATGACGAAAATATCTTCATGTCTAACTCCAAGAAGCTTAGTAAAGTCACGAAAATTTGATATATGCTTCAAGATCAAACTAAAATCTTATCCATTAAATTTTGGACCATTCCTTAAAAAATATGCATCCTTGGGAAAAGGATTTGGGAAACCATAAATTTCTGAAAAATCTACACATGCATACCTCGAAAGACGAATGGCAACATCTGAGTTCCTCATAAGTCCAGTGGAGTCACCTTGAAGTTATGAATTTCTGAATTTCTTAAGAATGGAGTCACCAAGGTAGAATGAAACTCTTTGAATGCTTCTGAGCTCCTGCTACCTCTAAGAGTTCAGTATTTCTGTTTGAGCACAAAATTTTGGGAAAATGTGTCTTCAGTCTCTTGACAGATGCACCAAAATGTTATCACTAAGTTGGTACATATGAGCTACTCCACTAGAAAACCTAGAGTAACTCTTTCAAACCTACTTCTAGCTGAAAATTAGCCTTTTCATCCTGAGAGGGCTCTCTCAAAGATAAAAATGATTTTATTTAAATGAAGTTCAACAGATGGCTAACTCTAAAATAGTGTTTTGTGTTTGTATGCAGGTGAAATATGTGTAGGAATCACTACCATTGGGCATATGGAGTGAGTGTTAAGAAACTCAATGACATGGAAACTCTTCTTATGGAAGCTGAGGCATATAGATGTTTTGATGAAAAAAGAACATACACAGATACACAACATTATAATGCTTGAAGGAAGTTAAAGCATGATATACATGAATTCTAAGTAATCAAACATCAATGTACTGAATACAAAATAGTGGGATGCATGAGACAAATGCTAATGAGAACATCAATGAATCTCAGGTGAAGTAAGAGCCAATATCCACTGTATATTACTCATAAGAAACTTTTTTTCAATAGTATTTCGGTCTTCAACATCATTCAACATTCTATTCTTCAATAATCTGCCTATTAATAGCCTTAAGCATCTTTACATTAGGTCTGCCAACAAGGCTGGACCCTTGAGTCTCTTTGATGACACCTAATCTAACAATAAGAAAATTACATGGATATAAAACTGACAACTACTAATTTTAGGACTTAGAGACCTAATAGGACTCTATAACCTATTTATTACATCAAAAAACTTAAATAATTCATATTTACATCGAGAGAATTCATGTTCCTGGGTGGCACTGACCATGACCAAAACATAATTTCCCCCACCAAGTCAGGAGACTTGTCTTCCTACTTTTTAGGAGGTGGTGTCATGATGGATGATGAGTGTCTTCATGGTGAGCTGGTGAACTGAACAAATTTGTGGAAGATCATGCCTCCACCAAAACATTCCTCTGATGTCCTTTAACCTTTCCACGTGGCTGGCTTATCCCAAGTAGACCATCAAAATTTTGAAATGCTACAAAAACTTCTTCGTTGCAGAAACAGGGGAGTTAAGGAAACTTCATAGCGAAAGTATGTAGCACTTTTATTTTATCTATATCTGCCACCTGTTTGCTCCATTTTCTTATTTGAAACTATTTATTAAGTCAAAATATCTAAATACAAACTTTTACCCGCCTTCGTTATGACAATACCTGTGATTTATAACAAAAAGACACTTACAGCGAGTTCGCAGTGAATTCTGGGCTTCAAGCCTCAGATACGCTATGAACTTGCCTAATTGGAAATAAAATTGAAAATTGTGCTTCCTTATTCAAAATTTTCCTATGGATCTGCAAGTGCTAATTCAAAATGATGCAAAAAAAATCAAAAAGGTATTTTTTCCACTTTTCAAGCTTTAGAAGCTTCACCTTTGGCAGTAGGGGCTTGAGTGTCTTTAGGTTCATCTGTGACTCTAATTTGTAAACCTTTCTTCTTTATATCTGACTGTATCATCTATGTCTTCTATTATAGCTCTTTGACATGGCTTTTAAGTTTCTTTCTCTCTGCCTACAACCAAATATTCCTCTTTCTTGTATTTTTCATTACCTTGCGTAGAGGAAGTGTCCTTTTCAACAGTTCCTTGGCATTAGTCAATGACTCATCATATTGATTGATTTTCTCATTTACCTTCTCTTTGAATTCTTCTATCATTTTTCTGTCTAGATTGGCTTCCTCTAATTCCAAATTAGTTTCAATCCTTCTTCCCTGGCTTCTCTTAACTGCTCCTTTAACAGCTGTAGCTCAGTTTTTTCAACAAGCTTCTCTTTACCCTTCCTCTGCACAATGATCTCTTCTTTTGCTGGAGACAAACCAATGATATCCTCTACCATAGGTTTCTTTCCTTTGTTTGTAATTTTTGTCTTTTTACTAGCCATGACACCTTTGGCAAGTTCCAGCCTAGTGAGTGGTTTTCTTGGTTGAAACATAAACCCTGCATCTTCTCCTGAGAAATCAAGTTTTTTAGCAATTATACCCTTTGTTTTCTTCTTCTTCCTTTAATATCTACAACTTTGACCACTGGAGTCTCCTATATGTCCATGGCTTGAAGACTCAAGGTTTCCTTTCCCAAGTGTTTGGCTTCTTGTTATCCTTCAATGACTCTTCTTGCTGATTTTTGGTTTTCTACTTGCAAGTGTAGGCTGTGGAACCTTTGTTTCTTGTGAATGATCTACTTCAACATCCATGGGCTCTGCAATGGGCTCCATTTCCTCCTCATTCAAAACCTTTGTTTTAGCTATAGTTTTTTCACTCTTTCTTGAATGAGTGGCTTTTGATTTTGGAGTCTTCTTCAGTGTTAATATATCTACCTCATAAACATTGAGAAAAAGGAATGTGGCCCAGTCTCTATTCATTTCTTTCAACTCCTCCAACACTAGAAGTTTGATCAACCCATGATGGAAAATTGAAGTCTCGCTACCTTCTAGCCTAGCTTGAACTTTGTCTGACATCTTTCCTAGGATCCTAAACAAGAAAAATGGAAGGGCATGAAAACCTTGTAATTTCTAGCAGAATGTCATGCGTCCAACATTGTTGAATGCTTCTGCAAAGCTAGGGTCCTCATCGAGTAACTTTAGATCCATAGGCTCATACCTTACACACGATCCCCCTTTATTAGTCTTCTTCTACATGGCCATATCCCTTTACATTGCGTTGGCCTCTTGATACTATGACACCTGCAAAGAAAATAATTGCACATCAAGTAGCTTTCAAACAAAGCTGGACTTTAATAAGGATGATGACAAAAACTATACATAGAGGTAGAAGGAAATATGACATAAAAAATCTTTCAAGGGTAGTTTAAAAGGTAAGTTTCGAATATGAGAGGGACAAAGATAAATGAGAGGTTAAGTGAAATGATGAATGACAAATAATGATCACGCATGTTGCATGATTCCATATAACTGATCATGTGATCTCAGATTGACCCCTAACCACTAAAAACTCGACACCTCAACATTTTCTTTACTAATGCAAAAAATACATTATTTCATAGTGAATTTAGGTAGAAATTTGGCAGATTCGCTACGAACTTGTGAGGTGAGTTCGTAGAGAAAATCACTTGTTTTCTGTTAATTTCGCTGCAGACTCAAGAAAAAATAAACAGGTGGCCAAAACCAAATTTTAAACCAATGCATGGAGATTTTCATGGATTTTTTATGGATTTAACCATGATGACATGACAAGTGGGACTCAAACTTAATATTATTTCCAATTCACAAAATTTCATCATTTTCATGAAATAATTTGACAAGACAATGAAACCTATGCTAAATGAACTTCCTAACTAAAAAATGAACTTTTATTGGTGATAACAGTCCATATGCCTCTAGAAGTTATTGTTCTTCTTACCTTTCTTCAGCAACTTCTCAAATTTTCCCATTCACTCTATCAAGCCAATACTCTCTGTCTTGATTTATCTCATCCAGAATCAACTCATCAAAGGTCTTCCAACCTACTTTAGGATTTGTTGATTCTCTTTCTCTATGAAGCGCCTTTTTGAGGCCCATTTCCCTTGGTTTTCTTCTTCTTTTTTCAACCTCTACATCCTCCAGGTCATCATCATTTGCAATCTCTCTGCCCTTGCCTTTATCTGCATCAACATGTACCTTAGGTTTGTCTTGGAGGATCAATTTTACCTTTAGCTGAAAATTCTCTTGCTGTAAAAATGTAATCTGAGAATTTGCAATGGAGAAGTCCTTCAACTCTGCTATTTCATCATCCTTTTCCTTTATGATATTTTCAAATTATTTATCCTCAACTTGTTCTACCATGTCAACATCTAGGGGTGCTTGTTCATCATGTTGGTGCAATGGTGATTCAATCAAATGCATGAGTGGATGCTCCTCTATTTCCCTTTGCTCTACTATAGTATCAAGTGTAGATAGAATTTTGATGGATTTGGGAGAAAAGCCCTGCTGCTTTCCCTTCTCATAGGTTTGAGTGGCCTCAACAACCCTAGGAGCCTTTGAAATCTAATTTTTCATTCTAGAAGAGCCAACCTCTATTGGTTGTGCTAATACTGATGGTGATGGTGTGCTATGCATGACAGGAGAACTAGTGGTGGGTGCTGCTGCTACTTTCTCCATGAAGGTTTCCCAAGTCATGTTAATTGCTGAGACATGATGCAAAACAATGAGTTTTACTAGACCATGGTGGAAAAGACTTGGATTATGATCTTTTTTTCTGCTCTGAACCTTCTCATTCATTCTAAGCAAACTTTTTTACAAGTAATGTGGCAAGTCAAGTGGTTTAGTAGAGATAAAGTGTATCAATAACCTAATATGGTACTAGTACAACCTACAGAATCTCCCATCATATGTAAGATATTTCGTAATTAACCTCATCAAAAGAGAATATCTATTAAGGAGGTGCCTGAAAGGGAAGATGCACTCGGGGTTCTCTCTAGCATGAGTTTTGAGAAATAGTTTGTAATCTTCAAGGTCTATGTCCATGCCCTTAAACCACTTTTTTCCATGACTAGGTATACTTTTTACTAAAGAAATCACATCTGCTAATAAGTTGAACTCTACACCTGCAATGATGGCCTTTACCATACTGAAACTTGTGGAAAATAAGCTTGTGAATTGGAGATGGCAACCTTCTTACATGATTTTCTCATAGAATCTCAAGAATCTAGTCTTCTCAAAGCATCCTTTCTTAAAAGGTGAGGCACTGACTTCTTGCAAGGTGGAGGGCTCAAATCTGATGTGGTGCCCTCCTTTGTGGATTTTCTTCTCACTCTCCATAATATATATTAGAAGGATAAACCCTAGGTATTTAGGATGTAATGGGTGTGTACAGTGAATTTCGAAAAATAGAGGACATGGTTAGTGTAGGTTTGGATTGTGAGATGAAGGGTAGTGAGGCGAAGAAAAATTCCCAAAAATTTTTAGGAGGTAGGGTTGTATGTTGGCTTCAAAATACGGGTGAAATTTTGTGAAATGGATGTAAATAAGGTGATAAAATTAGGAAAACACAGGGATTTCCTAATTTTACAAAAGCCTAAAATACTAGGAAATTAGGGTTTGATGGGAATGAAGTGTATGGAGGCTGTGAATGGTATGGAATGATAGAGTATGGTCTATAGAAGGTGTATCAGGGTATTAGATGGTAGGGTTAGGGTATAGTCCATTGAAATCATTCAATGATAAGAAGAAGTGAAAACGTAGTGGAAAAGGAGGTAAGCAAGAAAATCAACATTGTGCTTGATAAATTGACTTAAGGAGGATATGAGGTGCTTAATTACTGTTGAAGAAGATTTAAAAATTGATGGTAATGACCTTGGAGCCTGGATGAGTGGTTTAGGAGAAAAATACCAAAAATGTAACACTCCCAGATGCGTAAAAAATCCCAACTTCCAGATGTGTAACACTCTTTCTATATGCATAACAAAGCCCTGCTAGATGTGCAATATACCCTCCAGATGCGTAACTGAGCCCTGGTAGATGCGTAACAATGCCCTTTTGGAGAAATTTTCTTACTTTTCTTCAAACCCTTGACAATAATGGGTCAATGTTGAAGGTAAGGGAAGAGCTATACCAATCATGAAAAGACTATTTGAGTTTAAAAGGCCTTCTTTTTCCTTTTTATAACATCTTGAAATTATTTTTTGTCTTTTAGTGAAACAAAACACTTTGAGGACAATTTTGCCTTTTTGGAACAATTTGACAATGAAACAAGTTTTGAAATAAGACAAAATGTCTTACTTTATTCCCCTAACTATGCTAACTCCCTTTAAAATATTGATATGATGAAAATAAAGCCTTGTTCGCCCTCTTTGGTGACATTTTTGGACTTTTCAGTGGCAAAACAAGGATACCTAGACAACAAACTTAGATGGGAGATGGAGTGATTAACCTAAGACTCTAAATGGAAATGAGTGAAATGACCTTTGAGATGATTATGCCCATGAATGGGCTGAGGAGAGTATCATTTTAGACCTAGACCATATGCAGTGTCCAAAATTTATTTGAAAGCTTATTTGAAAAGACAAAATTTTGACCTAGGACTACTAAAAGGTAAACTAAAAGAGCATATTTGATCATTGAACATATTGACACTAACATTTTCCTTGGGTAATTAGCCCCTATTAATTCGGGAAATTCCAAATATGAATTGTGCAATACATCTAGGGTATTAATTTGACTACATGCACCACCTATATAATTTGGATGATTGTACAACTGATAGTACACTGCCCTTGAACTCCAATCTCAACTGGGTCTTTCTCTAATCTGACATGCATGACTTATTTATGATTGATTTATCTGTTATTTGATTGATCATTGCATGTGGTTCAAGTTCAAGTTCCACACTTTGACCTCTCACTAGTTCCTCCATCAATTGGAACTAGTTAAACTGACTTTAACTCAGATAAATTGAGTTAATTAATTACAAATCAAAATAAACTCAACTAGGGATCCTAAAAATTAAGAACCAATCTACATGAATCAATTTATTCCCTCAAATCGAATTAACTGAACCAACTAAGTCAAACTAACTTAGTTAACTCGTATAAGTTATCATGTGATGTGGAATTACAATTTATTCTAATTTAATTCAAGTGTAAATTAAATTAGAATCTTTCTTGGTGTCATTTTCAACACTCCCTCTTAGCAAGAAATAGATTATCTGATACCCCAATCCTATCTCTATGGAACTCGAACTTTCCTCTTGACAATGCCTTCATCAATATGTCTACATCGTGTTCCTCTATAGGAATGTACTCTAGCATCATGATCTTCCTCTATACATAATCTTTGAGATGGTGGTACCATATGTCGAAATGCTTAGACCTATCATGAAAAACTGGATTAACCGAGAGTTTGATGCAGCTCTGGTTAACAAAATAAATCACTGTAGGGTTCAATATTTTGACCAAACAACCCAACAAGTATCTTCCTCATCTAGATAGTCTCACATGTTGCTTGACTAACATCCATGTACTCTGCTTCTACTGAACTGAGTGCAACTGATATCTGCTTCCTTTTGTACCAGGAGAATTTTGTTGACCCAATACTAAATATTATGTCTAATGTTCTCTTCCTGTTAGATGGACTTCCTTCCCAATATGCATCTATAAAGTCTTGTAGCTTCACTCCCTCTATCCTCTTGTACCAAAGACCAAACTGAGTGATGCCTCTAAGGTATCTCAACACATGTTTGGTTGCCTTCCAATAGAGCTTGGTTGGCTTAACCATTGCTTGACTAAGCTGGTTAACCACATAACACATGCCAAGTCGTGTGTTCACCAAGTACATAAGTGAACCCACAAGATTCCTGTAAATGGTAGCTTCTACCACTTCACCTAAACTAGTATCTTCCTTCCTCCAATTCCTTGCTAGAGGAGTCTCCATCTTCGCTTGAAGTAGCATCTTTCTTCCTCCATTTCCCTCCTATAGGAGTCTCCATGGGTTTGATTCTCTCCATGTCAAAATTCTTTACTATATTGTTGCCATACTTTTCCTGAGAGACAAACAATTAATTTCCAAATTTCCAAAACAAGGAAACAATGTAAGAGCCCCATGTCATTCATCTCGAATTCTCTTTCCAAATATTCTTCGCATGATTTTCTTTTCTTTTCAACACCTGATATAATAAAATCATCAACATATAATACTATAATCAATAATTTACCTTCAACCACAATATGGTAAGGGTTTGCATCTGCTTCACTTTTAGTGAAGCCCAATCCGGTGAAATAGTTGTCGTTCCTAGTGTACCAAGCACGTGATGCTTGTTTTAGTCCATAAAATGATCACTTGAGTCTACACACATGCGAATCTCTGTCGAAGGTCTCAAATCCTATTATATGCTCTATGTACACCTCTTCCTCAATCACTCTTTTAAGGAAAGATATCTTTACATCCATATGATGTATTTTCCATCCCATCTACGCTGAAAGTGAAAGAATAGATCTGATTGAAGAGTACTTTGGTACTGGAGCAAAGGTCTCCTCATAATCTATTCCCTCCACCTGAGATAACTCCCTGGCCACAAATCTGGCCTTCTGTTTCTTGACACTCCCATCTACTACTTGCTTCACCTTGTAGATCCACCTGGATCCTACATCTGACTTGTCCTCCGGTCTTAAGAAAACTTCCCATGCATTATTCCTGATAATGGAGTCATACTCCTCTAACATGGCATTGAAACATACTTTATGTTGCACTACTTCCTCTAATGAGGATGGCTTAGTGTATACACTCTTGCTCATAAGAGCCAATTAGCCAATGTACTGATTGGGGGACCTTTTATGCCTGTGTTGTGATGTGGGTCTTCCCACATTCTCTCTAGCATCATGCATCAACCTATCAACCTCTCTGGTGCACTTCCTTCCATCTCTAGATGTATCTACATGATTGGGTACTTCCACTCTTTGCTCCTCTATTTGTGGTCGCTTCACATCTTGAGGTCATTATTTTGGAGCTAAAATATCCTCATCTGCATGCATCTAAAGTTCCCTCGCAAGGGAAATTCACATGGCCTTCCCTTCATCAAATTTCACATCTCTACGAACCATTGTTATCCTGTGAGATGGTAGTACACACAATAGTTGTGAGGTGTATCAGTGTACCCCAAAAATAGGCCCAACTCAACTGTTGGTTTTAGCTTTTTTATGCATCCTTGGTAACATGACAATAAACTGATGAAAAAAAAATTCTAAAGTGCGCCATGTCTAACTTCTTACCAAAAAAGGCTTCCTCTGGTGTACTCATCTCGAGGATCCGATGAGGACTGATGTTTTGCACATACACAACTGTGTTGCATTCTTTTTCCCACACAAGTGTAACGATAGGCCCTTATCATGTAAAATCACCCATGCAACTCCAAAAATGATTATATTATTCCTTTCTACAACCCCATTATGTTGTGGGTTACGAGGTGTTATCAACTCTCATCCAATTACTTCTGATGCAAAAAATTTCTTGAATTCATTCGACACATATTCTCCATCGTTGTCACTCCTTAGAGGCTTCACTTTCCTTCCTGTTTATTTTTCAACAAGTGCTTTGAACTCGAAAAAAATTGAGAACGTTTGGTATTTATTCTACATGAATAATATCCAACACTTGCATGAAAAATTATCTACAAAAATCACATAATATATTTTCTTGGATGTGGAGGATGTCAAGAACGTTCTACACACATCTAAATGAACTCTTTCAAGGATCACTTGAACTTGACTGCCCTTATCACGAAAGGTGGCTTTTGTGTACTTCCGCAATGTACACCCTTTGCATGTATCACGCTGATCAAGTGCACCCTTGGGAAGTCCTGTAGAAATCTGTTGCATGAAATTCAAAGCCCTGTGGTGTATATGACCCAATATTCTATGCCATAACTCACCTATGTCTCAGCTCTCCACCTTCTCTCCTTTCGTGCTCAAGGCAACACAATCTTCTACATCCAATTTGTAGAGGTTCTTTACTCGAACCTCGATATTCTTCGCCCATCCCGTGGCTATGTGACAAAGGAACATCTTTACTTTACTACATATCACATCATAGCCACAATATTCCAACATAGCAACTGCAACTAAGTTCTTCTTCAAAGCAGGAACATACATGACATATTTTAATGTGACAGGAGAACCAGACTCCCTCTGAAAAGTAATAGTATCGATGTCGGTCGCTATACCTTCCATATTTCCCATCTTTATGTGCATCTGGAGGTCCTTCTCCTCCAATTCTCTGAAGAAATATTTGTTTTCGTTGATATGGAATGAGGCTCCACTATCCAGGTACCACACACTACCCACCACCGATGACACCATGCATGCGATGAGGGTAAAATCCAACTCATATTTTGAAGCAAGTGCTTCACTTTCCGCTCCTCCCGAGGGCTTCTTGCTGGCCTTCTTGTGTGGATACTTCGTGGCATAGTGTCCCAACTCATGACAGTGAAAACATTTAATATTCAACAAGTCCTTATTCTTTCCTTTCCGACTAGAATATGATTTCGAATGGGATGACTTCCCTTCCCCTTTCATTTCCATTCAAGACACAATTCTCCTCATCATCTGCATTGATGAGGATCCATCTCTGGTGTTCCACCGAATCTCTTCTTTCACTAAGTCGGACCAAATGCTCCCACTATGGTAGCTTCTCCCTCCCATTTACTAAATCATGGTAGTTCTGCCAGCTCTTGGGAAGGCTAGAAGTGCTAGGATCACAAGATCATATTACAAAACTGCAACACCAACACTTCCAATCTCATCCTGACATTGGGTAAACTTGGTTAAGTACTTTAGTATTGTGTCACCCTTCTCGATCTTGATTTTCTTGAGATTTTCCTTCAGTGCCAACTTCATGTGGTCACTATTGTTCTCTCTCTCTCTCTCTCTCTCTCTCTCTCTCTCTCTATATATATATATATATATATATATATATATATATATATATATATATATATATATATATTAAGGCCTTCCACATTTGAAATGGAGTTTCATTTCCGTGGAGGTTCAAGACTATATGATATCAAACACCTTTCGGTAGAATCCTTCTCGCCTTTGCAAGGCACTTCTTCCATTCTGCTATAGCCTATGCATCATCTTGAGTTGGTTTCAAGATTTCCTTATCAATGAGCTCCTTCAATCTGTTTTCTTCCAAGACTACTTCTATTTGGTCTCTCCAAGAAATGTAATTCGAGCTACTCTCAAGGGCATACTCAAGCCTCATACCATCCCAATCCTGTTGCTAGCTCTGGAGAAGAAATATGCAAAAAATTGTTACTCTTGCAATTACAAACTTGTATTCTTCTCTTCTATAGTGATTTCAACTCTGATACCATTTAGAAAATACACGTAGATTCAAACTGCTAATTGAAATATGCTAAAACAATAGACTTGAATCTCATCTACCAATTGCGGAAACAAATTACGATTGCAAAATCACAAAGTATACAAGAGAAAGAATTTAAATTAGACAATACATAATGATTTCCTGGGGAAAGACTCAACTAAAAACCTCAATATATGTATATTACATAAGTCAGAAAATATGAGAATATTACAATGCTTTCTCCAACCAGAAAAGCCTATGCACTATCTCTATCTGTGTCACTGCTTCTTAGAAAAGCCTAGGCAAATACTTAACCAATTTTTTTCCTTCTTGGACCATTATTTCCTTGTGTTCTTTCCTTGGGTAATTAGCCCCTATTAATTTGAAAAATTCCCAATATGAATTGCGTAATACATCTAGGTCCTTCCTTTGGATGCATGCACCACCTATACAGTTGGGATGATCAAACAACTGATAATACACAACCCTTGAACTCCAATCTCAACTGGGGCTTTCTTTGATCTAAAATGCATGACTTATTTATGGCTGATTTATCAATTATCTGATTGACCACTGCATGTGATTCAAGTTAAAGTTCCACACTTTGAACTCTCACTAGTTCCTCCATCAATTGGAACTAGTTAAACTCACTTTAACTCAGATAAACTGAGTTAATTAATTACAACTCAAAATAAACTCAACTAGGGATCCTAAGAAGTAGGAACCACTCTACATGATTCAAGTTAGACCCTCAAATCGAATTAACTAAACCAACTAAGTCAAACTAACTTATTTAACTCGTACAATTTGTCATGTGATGTTGAATTACAATTTTATTCTAATTTACTTCAAGGGTAAATTAAATTAGAATGTTTCTTGGTGCCATTTTCAACACCCCAATCTCAACTGAGTAATTCAAATTCTTTACATGCATCAGTTATTTTTGGAAAATTGATCAATTAACTAGTTGACCATTGAGTGTGACTATAGTTACACTTCACAACTTGACCCTCCACTAGTTTCTCCAACAATTGGAACTAGTTTAACTGATAATAAATCAACTTAACTTAATTAGATTGCTAAAATTAGCAATAAATCATGTAGAAATAAACTAAAGTGTCTCCAAATCAAATTTACTATGTTAAATGAATGACAAAATCCATGTCACCTCAGTTAAATACCTCCAAGTATTATGCTGAAATTGAAATTTGAATTTTAATCTAGTTTGACCAAGGCAAAGTCAAAACTAGATTTTCTTGTTGCATTTTCAACAACTATTAACTCAACCCACCAAGGGCTCTAGAGTGGTTTTCCCAACCAAAAACTCATGGAATTAGTAACTCAACCCAAACTTTTCCAGGGCTTCCAGAGCGTTTGTTCAAACCCACAACCATAGGGAATCTAAGCAGCAATAAGAAAAAACTAGTGGAAACCCCCACAACACCATGGCTATCTATGAAATGGCAAAGAAAGGTTGAAAATGTTGTCAATCTAGGAAAATATTCATTCCATTGACAACACATAACCACAAAATCACATGCCTATACCATGCATCCAGAAATTAGCAAGGAAATCACACATGCAACCTGTTACTTGCAAAGTAATCAAGTTGTAGTTGTTGATCCAACTGTTTCCTTGCGCTTCCTTACTTTCCTTTACCTTCTTTCTCCAAATCCAAGTGAATACTAGAGTGCTCCAAGAATTCTCTAAGTGTGAAAGAGTACGAGAGAATGAAAACGAGAGCTCCAAAACTGAACCGGTAAAAGGTTCAACCAAAAAACACTATGAACTGATCCTCTGAAGCATTTTTATCATTGAGGCCTCTATTTTCTTCATTTTCCTTCATTGTCCCTCTAATTTCCCTTTCATGAAAATTTGTGTCCCTTCACCTTCCTTTTCTCCTATTTTATTTTATTTCCATAACTAAATTTCAATTATTTCCTCTTGCCTTTGTTAATGAATTTTCCAATTTCTATAGCCATTAATTAATCACAAGTGATGGCCATCACTATGTTTTGTTGAACATTCATCTTGTAATATGTGTCCCATGAACTTGATCTTATTTTATTTACATGGAAAATCAACCAAGAGATGTTACAAACCACCCTTCCCCCCCCCTTATGGGAACACCATCCTCGGTGTTCAATGATGATTATAACTGACAAACACATGATGCCCATGGAGCTTTATAATTCATCTCAATGCAACATCTATAACATACCAATTTTTGAAAACATGAACACCATATTTATTATTAGAGCTTTATTCCATATCTCTATGCAATATTTACAACACATTTATTATTGGAGATTTATAACACATCTCATTGGAGTACATACAATACACATATGCATAAACATAACCCAAAACACATAAATCAAACTCATATTCTCAACCAAAAAATAAGGAAGGATGCATAACTAACATCTGATCAACCATCTCCCATTTAGCTTCATTGTGCCTAAAGAGCTTCCAATGCACTTTAACCTGCTCGATTACTCAATTCCAAAGCATGGGTTATTTCCATTACAATCTGCATCGTGGTTTTGGCTATAATTCTCCCTTTGGTTCCACATGCAATACATACTAGTCAATCACGTGATTAGCATCATACACATATATCTTAAGCAATGAAACATGGGAAACATCATGGAATTTTACTGTCAGAGGCAATGCAAGTCTATAGGACACTGGTCCGATCCTCTCAAGGATCTTAAAACGCCCGCAATACTGAGGTTCCATCTTGGCACATGACCCAATCCTTAAGGAGATCCTCTTAGGCTTGATGTGAGAGTACACATGATCCCCAACCTGAAGCTCCTTGATTTATATATGTTGATATGTATAACTCATCTTCTTGTCTTTTGTTGCATTTAAATTTCTCTTGATAACCTGTATTTCTTATTCCATCTCAGCTGACATATCCGGTCCAATAAACACTATATTCATTAGATCACTCCAACTAATAGGAGTATTACAACTATGCCCATAAAGAACCTCAAATGGATTCATCCTCAAGGATTCCTGAAACCCATTATTATATGGAACTCTGCCAGTGGAAGATACTCTTCCCACTTCCTTTGTTGATGCATGACATACATCCTCAACATGTCCTCAAGAATCTTGTTAAACCTCTCTGTCTATCCATATATCTACAACTGATAAGTTGTACTAATAGCTAACTTTGTCCCCAAGGCTGCAAATAACTCCTTCAAAAAATTGGAAGTGAACTTGGAATCTTTGTCTAATATAATCTTCTTGGGAACATCAGGAAATATCACTATCTCCCTTATAAAGATCTGAGCTACCTCACTATCTGAATTCGTGGACTTAAATGTAATGAAGTGAGCTAACTTACTCAACCTATCAGCCATAACCATGATGGAATCATGTTGCTTCAATGTCCTCAACAAACCTGTAATGAATTCAATGAAAATGAGCTCCCATTTCCATTTTATAATCTGAATCGGCTGTAACAAACTAGCTATATGCTTACACTCTCTTTTTACCTGATGTCAGTCCAAACATCTCACAACAGACTCAACCACCTCTTTCTTCAAGTTCAGCCAATGGTAGAAATACTTAAATGTTGTTAGTGTCTTCTGATGTCCCAAGTGAACTGAATACAACTTGAGATGAAACTCCCTCAAGATAAGCTTCTTGAGTTCACCATTGTCCGACACATAATTATTGTTCCTTAATTTGACCAAGCCATTTTTCGTGAGTTGATACTCCTCATCCATATTACGTTCACCCTGCTGCTTTAACTTGTTCTTCAGTTGTTGGTACTTGTCATCATGTTGTCCTGAATGCAAAATCCACTCATGCAAATATGTCCCATAAGGACTCACTGCTGCAACGTGATTCACTTGCACTCCCATACTAAGAACATTTGCAACCCTGTTATCCTTACCTTTAACATACCTGATCTCGAAATCAAAATCAGTGAGGGTGGCCAACCATCTAGCTTTCCTATCATTCAGATTGGGTTGGCCAAATAAGTACCTTAGTCCACTATGATCACTCATTAGAATAAAACATCTTCCAAGAAGTTAATGGCTCCACATATTCAACACATGAATGATAGTTTCCAACTCAAGATCATGAGTCACATAGTTCTTCTCGTGCTCATTTAGCTTCCTTGACTCATAGCATACCACCTGTCCTTCTTGCATCATGACTCCAAAAATTCCTATCTTGCAAGCATATGTACATACCATGAACTCCTTATCAGGATTTGCAAGCTTCAAGACGAGATAATTTGTAAGTAAATGCTTCAAATTCTCAAAACTAGTTGCACAGTCCTCAATCAATTCAAACGTATTTCCTTTTCGCTGAAAATATGTAATAGGATAGGAAATCCATGAGAATTTCCAAATGAATCTCCTATGATAGCCTACTATTCCCATGAATGATCTGACCTCATCCACTTTCCTAGGAGTTGGCCACTCCATGATAGAGTTAATATTTTTTGGTCCACTGTTGTACCTTCCTTGGAAAAAACATGCCCCAAGTAATGAACTTCAGACTGAAAGAAACTGCACTTGCTAAGCTTGGCATACAACTAATGCTATTTCAACAACCGTAACACTATTTCCAAGTGCTCTGCACGCTCTTCCTCATTCTTAGAATATATCAATATGTCACCAATGAACACTACCACAAACTTGTCCATATAAGGACACAACACATTATTCATCAAACAGTACAAGAAATTAACTGGATCATTAGTAAGACCAAAAGGAACCACTACGAACTCATAATGCTCATACCTGGTAAAAAATGTGGTCTTGTAAATATCTTCTTCTTTGATGCATGCCTGATGATATCCCGATCTCAAGTCAATCTTCGAAAACATTGCTTTTCCCTTCAATTGATAAAAAAAATCATGAATCCGCAGTAAAGGATACCTATTCTTCATAGTCACCTTGTTCAAATTCTTGTATTCAATACACAACCTGAGAGTACCATCCTTCTTCTTCACAAATAACACTGGTGCATCCCAAGGAAACAAAGTTTGCCTTATGTATCCTTTAGCGAATATTTCCTTAAGCTACAACTTCAATTCTACCAACTCTAGAGTGCTCATCCTGTAAGGTTCCTTTGATGTTGGTGTTGCTCCCGGTATCAACTCAATAGAAAATTCTACCTCCCTATGAGGAGTTAACTCTAAAATATATGTTTTAAATGCATCTTGAAACTACTGAAAAACATGATACCTCTTCAAGACTTCAACATCCTCAACATCCTTTCCTTTGTCACAATAAATATGCACTACAAACAATACATACCATTTCCTGTGAATGTGTTTTTCCTGCATAGTTGTAACCTTTCTCATTGATGTATGTTTCTTATTTCCCTATAATATTATCCTCTCTCCATCATCATCCAAACACCTAATAGAATTATGGTAACAATCTACCTTAGTCCTGTGAATGTACAACCAATCCATGTCCAAAAGCATATTTCATGAACCTAAAGGGAGCACATTTAGATGTGATGAAGTAGACATACCATTCAGCTAAAATGTGCAAGCTCTCACCCAATGATGAATTTTCTTCTTGGTTCATGTAGCTAACTACACCAACCAAGACTCTACATGCACTTATTTATTCAAACCAAACTTAACATTGTAAACTATCAAACGAGAACTGTAAACTCAAAATGAGAACTCTAGCCAAAAAACCCAAAAAAAACATGAAAAAAGAGTCCAAAAACGAAAATTGTTGATGGTGCATCAACATTTTATTTTCAAGGTAGATTTCCAATAATTTTTAAAAATGACAGTAAAATCCAATAAAAGTCAATTTTTTATGTAGAAAACACCTTGAAAATGATACGCGTTGATGCTGGAATAACGTCTTTTTTTGTGTAAAATTTCAACACTTTTTAGCAATAACGTTAAAGATAAAATATCATTACTCTGAAAACCTTAAAATTCCAATTATTTTCAGCCATGGTGTTAAAGATAAAATATCACGACTCATAAAAATCTTAAAATTTTGACAAATTTTCAACCATGGAATTAAAAGAAAATATCATAACTACAAAAAAACCTTAAGTTTTCACTATATTTCAACCATGACATTATGAAAAAAATACGTCTAAAAAATTTTCAAAATGAACAACTGAATGAAAGAGTCATTATACCAAGAGTAATTTCTTTTTTAAATTCTAAAAGTATACCTATTTTAAAATCTTAGCTTAAGACAACTTGACACATTACAACAAAAATTTAAAAATCAACCATTAAATTGACACTCAGTGTAGGCACACTCGATCCATTGCAACAAATAATAAAAACCAACCATAAAATTGACACATTGCAGGGGCATACTTAATCCATTATAACGAAAACTTTAAAATCGACTATCAAATTAACACATAATGAGATTGGGTTGCTAGTTGAGGATCGACACGATCCCTACAGAAAAAATAAAATAAAAAATAATAATAAATACAAAACATTGAAAAAAATTGAAACAAAAACAAAAAAAAACAAAAACAAAAAGCTTAAGAAAATAATAACAAGTAAATAAAAATATATATTAAAACATTAAAAAAAATAAAAACCCAAGAAAAAAAGATCAAATATAAAAATAAGAAAATATTTCCAAAAAAAGATAATTTAAGAATTATTTTTTTAAATTAACACAAAAATAAATAGAAAACAAAAAAAAATACCTAATTTGATAATTTAAAAAAAAAAGATCAAGGAACCAAAATAAAAACATTAAAACTTAATAAATTAATCAATAAAATATTAAAAACAACTAAAAAAAATCCACGAGGTCTTGGATAGACTGTGATCAGGTGCTCTGTTAAGGCATTCCTTGATGTGACGTTTCCAGTTCAATTCCCCAACCCGATCTGGATGATATATTGGACATAATGAAGATTTCAATTTTTCATAAAATCTTTTATTTAGCATGTTATTTTTAGCAAAAAGGTCGTGAAATACACGTCTTATTAATTATATTTATATGCAAAATCTGTATTTTTTGTCGATAAAAAATTTATTAAATTTTAATGTCAATTATTTTATGTGTATTGAAGTATTAATTAACAATATGCAAATATATAAAAAATCTTAACCTCAAAATATTAATTGCAAAAAAAAAAAAAAAAAATCATTATAAAAAAACATTGTAAAGAAAAACAAAATGCACAAGTTCGAAAACAACAAACATCTTAGGACAAAAAACAAGAAGATGAATAAGACAACTTGAAAAATTGCTAAATGATTAACATTTTTAAAAAAAAATGTGCATTGTTAGGAAATAAAAAATTTTAAATGTAAAAAACATGCCTTAAAAAAAGGTTGTTGCTTTTGAAAGCTTACATGTGCTCGCATGAAAATCAATAACATTTAAAAAGAAATATCCATACTTAATTATATCAAAAAATTTAAGTATACAAAATGTGCCCACTAAAAAATGGGGTTGATGTTGCATCAACAATTTTCAAAATCACCATGAAAATCACTAATATTTTTAAAATAATGTTCATACTTGATACATAAGAAAATTTAAAGTATCAAAAATATGCTCCAAAAAAATGTTTATTATGAATCAATACTTTTCAAAATCAGATGATTTTTTGTTACCTCAAAAAAATGGGTACTCGATACAGTTCTCGTTTGATAGTCTACTTTGTTACTTATCCATCAGGTCAAGAATGATATAACTATAGATAGATCCAGGATCAATCAAAATAGAAACAACTTGATCACAAAGCTTACCTTCCATCTTAATAATGGATGCCTAATGATTAGTTTGTGTATTATCTAATGCTGCATAAATCTGAGGAATACATTTCCCAACGTATCCAACTGTTTGTGTCTCCTGAACATTGTAAATATGAGGCCTTCCACCCCGATGATGTGGAAAATATCTCTTGTGATGCTCTCCACCACAAGTCCAACATGAAAAAGGATTTCTTCCATCACCTTTGTTATGCTCCTCAGACTAAAATATGTGTCCTATGTCAACTGCATTGAACTTCTTATTAGATGCCACATTTTCCTTATCACTTGCATCATGAGGTCTACCTTATTTCTTATCCCGCTTTCCTTTATTATTGTCATTCCCTTTCCAAACACGCTTAGGTTCATACTTACGCTTAGACTGCTCATAACAATGCTTCAACTTTCCAATGAATTCTTGCAATGACCGAGGCTAATCATACTCAATTAGATCCTTGAATGCTAAAGGAAACCCATTGATGAACCTTTGAACCTTCGTCTTCTCATCCTTGAGGTAAGGCACATACCTCAACAACTCTAGAAATTTGGTTGTATACTCTTCATCCGTCACATAACCCATCTTAAGATCATAGAACTCCTTAGAGTTTCCATCATAGTATCTCTTGGACAAGTAATTATTCTTTAAGAGTCTCTTAAACTCATGCCAACTCAACTCCTTTACATTGATGCCTCTGACATGCTTCACATATTCCCACCAGATATATTTTTTTCCTTTTACACTGAAAATATATATATCTTAGCCTTCATGTTCTTTGTATAATAATGCAACTCGAAAATATTCTTCATCCCAAGTAGTCATGTTTCTGCATATTTTGGTTTCTTTAGCTCTCCATCAAAGGTAGCGGGCTTGGATTTCTTGAACTCATCTGGAAAGTATGGCTTCTCAATCCTCCTATAAGGATGATAGCATTGATGACCATGATATCTATCTGATTTAAAAATAGAATAGAACCCATAACCACTACATATCCTATTAGGTGTATCCATCCATATGTCACCTCTGACTGTGTCATCCATGTCCAGCCTGTGCCCTCCATGAGACCTGCTACCATATGCCCCATTTTCCCTTTCATCCTATCTGATCCAGAATGGATCTTGTAAGCCAAGTTGAAATATTGCTATATGTTGATGACCAAGATGGTCCTAGTTGGAAGAAATTTTCTCGACTTGTGCAGAGTTTTATCATCCCAATTGTTTGCAAAACTAGTGCCAAGTCAAAGAGTTCGACACACTGATTCCGATGGTATATCCAGATTCGCATTTGGCCTCCGGACGAGGGAGAAAACGTTGGTTGAAGTTTTTATTGCAATCAGGGTACGCAAGGTACTTTTTCACGTGGAAAATCTCCAACTCGACACGTCATCTTCAGTGCAAATCTCCAGATGGGCACATCAAACCTTAGTCGAAAACCTACAGCGTAAAGACATTCAAAAGGACACACATATGGGTGTAAATATTATGCCAAGGTAAGCTGATATTTTACTATGATGCATTAATATTTTAGTGAAAAATATTACAAAACCTATGTTTTGTAACCAAAATACTTTGGTGCAAATATTGACATAGGCTCATGGTATATATATATATATATATATCCTATGGTTTAGTGCATATGTTAAAACTCTATGTTAGAGCAGATTTTTTAAATCCACGTTAAAAACCTACGTAAAAGTCATAAATCATATGTATGGTATAGCCAAGGTAATGAAGTTTATTATTTGGCGGAGATATGATTTATGGTTATTTATTATACGGTTTGAAACATAAATGTATGGCATACATTTAGTAGATATGATATATATGTTTTAACCTATGGTGGAAGCACAAATGATGGAGTGGAATGTTTGAAGAAGAAATACGTATGGGAAAATGTGGACATGTGACGTGTTACTACCATATGTATTAAAGCATAATTCAAAAGTGCACGATGAAGCCTATGGTATTAACTTACCATATGAAACAAACATGTAACGTATACCATATTTGATGTTGAAGTTTGTCATGCCACGCAAACCAGCCAACAAAGCCAACAATACGAGTCATCATGGGAACATATCCATGGCACGTAGCGAAGGTTTGGATAGTACTTGTTCCATGCAGCGCGGAGGTAATACATCAAGCCATCGGAGGTGCTATGGAAATCGTCGAAGATTCGGTTCAGTGCCATGGTGGCCGTAAATGAGCTAACAACACAGAGGTGATACAAAGTAAGTTCACCGCATTTGATACAGATTCAGTGTAGTTGCCACGGGTCCACATGAAATTCAACCACAGAGTTTGAAGAGCCACATGAGTGGGGTTTCGATCCATTAAAGTCTACAAATGCGGAAAGCGTTCCAATAAACATTTGACTGCATATATTCCATAATCATATGCTATAAATAAAAATATGATGGATGGGATAAATATCAAAGTTGGTTTGGATGTGCGCCAAAGTTAGAACCTGATCCTCATGGTTTTAGTCTAGGCTCATATATTCCTTTCTCTAATTCAGCTGGGATGTTTTTTTTGTTGCCCCCTCTGACAGTTTTGGGTTCGGGAGGCGTGTAGGTTTTTTTCCATCTCTTGGGTTATGGTCATCATTGGCTCAATTTATCTTTCTACTTGGGTCTGTCCAAAGGATTGTTTCTCTGAGACTGTTTTTCTCATGTTTTCTTTTTGGTATCTATTGTTTGCACATGTTCCTTATGGACTATTTTTAAGATTTGGGAAACTTTTCAAATCAGTGCAAATCAATCTTATTTTATGTATATTTGGAAAGATGTCCTTAAGAAGCACAATCATTGTTAATAATGTACTGTTTGTTTTATTAATACAAATAAACGACATTTTTTCTCCTTTGATCCAAAAAAAAAATAAAAAATTATGTGCGCTATTAAAAGATTTGTGACATAGTTTTCAAAATAAATACAAAATGTATTAAAGCACCGATCCTTTTCTTTTCTCGATCACACCATCTATTAAAACAAATCATGCTAAAGATAGTACTAGTTCAACCTGTAAATACTTCGAGTGAAGAAGCATAGAGGGAGGAGAAAGTGTTAGCTTGGTGATTGAAGAAGGAATTGCATGCTTTAAAGAAAGGTGGTGAATCCAGCCTTGGCAAGAAGAGGAAGAAAGGCATTCCAGAGACCATCAAAACTCTTCTATTTTAGAGGAGAAAATTTTCAAGAAGGAGGCAAGCAAATCCAGGATAGAGGTTGCACTTCAATTTCAAGCGACAATTTAGTAAATGGAGCTTTAGGGTTAGAGTTTCGATATTTGTATGAAGATGTTATTTTGAGTGTTTCTTGGCCATCCTTGGGCCTATTCAAGAATGAAGACAGGCGTTGGAAATCTATGAAAGAAGGATTTATTTCTACAGTAACCAACAATGCATGTGAGCACAATTCAAGTCGAGAAATCATATGTAATGAGACTCTTTGAAGCACATCTAATAAAAATGGTCACACATTCTAACTGGACTTGGAGACGTAGTCCAAGAGGGATGAACTCCGTCAGCAAATGTTACTGAGTTTTTGTCTTTCATTATTGCTTTTTAATTCGTCATTTTAGTTTGATGTTTAAAATCATAAGGAAAAGTTAATTTTCCTCTTGCATTTTTCATACATGCAATCTTGGTTAATTTCTCAGTAAAACTAAGGCGATATATTATCAAATCCTATTTTAATTTTTCACTTGTGGAGGAGTAGATCTTATTCCACATATTTCAGATCATTTGGTATCAGAGTGAGAACCTTACTAGGTGCAAGAATGGGTAAAAATTGAAGGCAGCTTCGGTTGAAAGAACTAGAAGAGTTCAATCAATAGTTTCAACAGGAGGATGACGCATTGCGGTGAATGGTACAAGATTTTCAGGAGGATAACCAAAGAATCCAGACAAGGATTGAAGCTTTGCAAAAGAGTCGAAGGATAAATAGTCCATCAATTCACAGTTCATCTACTAAAAGGAAAAATTAAGTCTCGCCTCTTCATCAGGAATATGAAGATAGTTCATCTATGTCCACGACTCCAAAAGCACAGTCGGTAGAAGAAGCTATTAGAAGCTTTTCCTCACCTTATGAGGAATCTCCTTATGCACCATCCTCACAAGGAAAATACTTGGATAAGAACGAGTCTTCCATCGATCAGGAGATTAGAGCATTTGAAAAACATACCAGAGGAATGGGTATGAAGCTAATGCACAAGATGGGCTACTAGGAAGGACAAGGTCTTGGCGAGCAAGGCCAGGGCAGACTCCAACTGATCTCAGTACAGGAGAGGCCGAAATATGAAGGTTTAGGCTTTGACCAATTGATATGTGACTACTGCGGGAAGAGCAGTCACATTGCATATCGATGTTGGTCACTACACCCCAACCTGATGTCAAATAAGCTGCAAGACTGCAAAGGTAAATAGATGAATCACTCAGACAATGATTTAGAAGGTAAATCCTTAGGCAAAAATTTTATGTTGAAAGTCATTAAAAGGATTTATCCATGTACCTTTTGCGGCAGTAACACGCACTATGTAGAAGAATGTTGTAAGAAGAAGGCGTTCAACAAAATGGTGGGTGCTATGAAGAATAAGCCATAGAAATAAGATGCCACTCTGCAGGTGAAGAAATGACCAGGAAAGGATTCATTTCAGTCTAAATAAGATTCAACATCATCCATTCAAATCTTAGGCAGATACATCAAGAGGTCGATCAACACAAACTCTGGAAAACGAGTTTGTCGACAATGCAAGCTGAAAGGGAATTCAAAGAACAAATGTTCGATGTTACCTCGTGAGGCAACACCAACACTAGCAAAATCAGAGGCAAGAAAAGAACCTGGAGCAGAGAAACGTAAGTCTCTAGAACAGTCTTGGAATTGGGAATATTTTTTGCCATATGTATAATTGTGTGTTGTAAATTTTTGTCACATCAGTAGGCCTTAACCGAGTCTGTAACTAGTATCAAGTTGGTCTTTTTACACTGATGTATGTTGTCATACAAATCATGTTTGTAATAAAACTTTTGGAGGTCCAAAATTTCTTTCTGTTGGGATGTGTGATCCAGAATGGATCTTGTATGCCAAGTCAAAATATTCCTATATGTTGGCGACCATGGTGGTCCAAGGTGGAAAAAAATTTCTCGACTTGTGCAGATTCTTATGGTCCCAATTGTTTGTGAAACTAGCACCAAGTCAAAGGGTTTGACACACTGATTCTGGTTGTATCTCTGGATTCACATTTGGCCTCCAGATGAGGGAGAAAACGTCCGTTGAATTTTTTACCACAATGAAGGTACGCCAAGCACTTTGTGATGTGGAAAATCTCCAACTCGACATGTCATCTTCAATGCAAATCTCCAGATGGGCGCATCCAACCTTGGTCGAAAACCTACAGTGCAAAGACATTCAAAAGGGCGCACATGTGGGTGCAAATATTATGCCAAATTAAGGTGATATTTTACTATGGTGCATTAATATTTTATTGCAAAATATTACAAAACCTATGTTTTGTAACCAAAATACTTTGGTGCAAATATTCACATGGGCGCATGGTATATATATATATATCCTATGTTGAAAGCGCATGTTAAAATCTATGTTGGAGCGAAGTTTTTAAATCCACATTAAAAACCTACGTAAAAGTCATAAATCATATGTATGGTAAAGCCAAGGTAATGAAGTTTATTATATGGAAGAGATATGATTTATGGTTATTTATTATATGGTTTGAAACCTAAATGTATGGCATACATTTAGTAGATATGATATATATGTTTACACCGAAGGTGTTCTTTTATGGGATTGACTGGGAAACACTGTTCATTCTAGCTAATCCCTATACTCCACCTCTGCTCCAAATTCACCCTTCTACCCTGTCAAAATTTGACACTTGGCGGCCTACCATGTCATCCGTGCCCATACCTATGCTTTACGGTACTGTGCTGCTGTCCAATCCTTTGCTGGCCTCCTTCGGTGTTACTTTTTCTCCTTATAATGAGAAATTGCTAGTTTAACCTATGGTGGAAGCACAAATGATGGAGCAGAATGTTTGAAGCAGAAATACGTATGGAAAAATGTGGACATGTGACGTGTTATTACCATATGTATCAAAGTGTAATTCAAAAGTGCACGATGAAGCCTATGGTATTAAACTACCATATGACAGAAAAATGTAACGTATACCAAATTTGATGTTGACGTTTGTCATGCCACGCGGACTAGCCAATGAAGGCAACAATACGAGTCACCATGGGAACGGATCCATGGCACGCAGAGGAGGCTTCAACAATTGTTCCATGTAGTGCGGACATAATACATCAAGCCATCGAATGTGTTGTGGAAACCGTCGAAGATTCGGTTCAGTGCCACGGTGGTTGTCAACTAGCCAACAACGCGGAGGTGATACAGATTAAGTTCACCGCATTTGATACATGTTCAGTGTAGTTGCCATGAGTCCACATGAAATGAAACCACGGAGTTTGAAGAGCCATGGGAGTGGGGTTTCTATCTGTTAAAAAAATACCAAATAAGAGATATGGTTTTTGGTATAAACCATATGGTAAATGAATCGATGCATATCCAAAGTCATCAACACCAAAAACTAAGGTTCGTTGCAACCATATTTGGAGTTTGGATAATATAGTTTCGAACTATATTAAAGTCTGCACATGCAAAAAGCGGTCCAATAAACATTGGGCTACATATATTCCATAATCATATGCGATAAATGAAAATTGATGGATGGGATAAATATCAAAGTTGGTTTGGATCTGCGCTAAAGTTAGAACATGGCAATAATTTATGTGCGCTATTAAAATATTTGTGACATAGTTTTCAAACTAAATACACAATGTATTAAAGCACCGATCCTTTTCTTTTGGCCATCACACCATCTATTAAAAAAAATCATGTTAAATATAGCACTAGTTCAACTTATAAATACTTCGAGTGAAGAAGCGTAGAGGGAGGATAAAGTGTTAGCTTGGTGATTGAAGAAGGGATTATATGCTTTGAAGAAAGGTGGTGAATCCAACCTTGGAGAGAAGAGGAAGAAAGGCATTCTAGAGACCATCAAGTCTCTTCTATTTTAGAGGTGAAACTTTTCAAGAAGGAGGCAAGCAAATCCAGGATGGAGGTTTCGCTTCAATTTCAAGTGACACTTCAGTAAATGGAGCTTCAAGGTGAGAGTTTTAATATTTGTCTACAGATGCTATTTTGAGTGTTTCTTAGCCATCCTTAGGCCTATTCAATAACGAAGATAGGCGTTGGAAAGCTACGACAAAATTATTTCTTTCTACATTAACCAGCATTGCATGTGAGCATAGTTCAGTTGGCGATATCCTATGTAAATAAACTCTTTGAAGCACTTATAATAAAAACGGTCGCACATTCGAAGCAGAATCAGAGACGTAATCCAGGAGGGACGAACTCCGTCATCAAATGTTACTGAGTTTGTGTCTTTCATTATTGTTTTTTAATTCGTCATTTTAGTTTGATGTTTAAAAGCATAAAGACAAGTTAATTTTCCTCTTGCATTTTTCATACATGCGATCTTGGTTAATTGCTTAGTTAAAATAAGTCAATCGATTATCAAGTCCCATTTTGATTTTGCACTTGTGGAGGAGTTGATCTTATTCCACATATTTCAGATCATTATCCATTATTGATTATTGGATGTACCTATCTCTGCAAATTTGATAAACTCTGAAGGATCACTACATTGACCTCTGCTTGCTTTTCCTGAGCTCTGGCAAGTATTTTTTGTGATTCAATTATCTTATCATTATTTGTCTTGAAAATTCTGATCTCTGCCTTTAGACTTTTCAACGTGTCTACTAAACCAGGAAAGTAATCATCTCCTTGTCGCTCAGTTGATCTATAAGGCAAATCATGTGAATTGTAATCCACCATCTTACTTGTCATCTTTAATCTTATATTTCCTGCAAACATACCTTGTCATGTAAACCAACTATAAAACATAGTTAAACATATCTTAGTGAATTTCACAAGAGGATATCTCATCTGCACAAATCAATCCAGATTATCACGATATATATATATATATATATATATATATATATATATATATATCATCTCAACATAAACATCATGACGACAGAAGACTGAAACGAAGGCCATCATCATGCATACATAGAAAATATATGAAACACTAACCTGCATGCATAACAATCACACCTAGCCCATCCAATCCAAGCGTTTGAACATGGAAGATCTAATACCACCCTGTAACCACTCCTCCCACATTTACCCAAATTCACAAGCTCGCCAGGGCAAACATGAGAAGAGTGTCACTATGACATGACCCAACCTCCAAGTTCTAGTTAAGGAAGTGGGGACTACAAACTGAACACGTACTGACATCCTACGGGGACTACATAACACCCAGGAGTTGAATAAACACCCCAGGTGGTCAATCCTAGGGCTCAAACCCTTTTTCTCTAACTTGGCACCCCAACAACATGCATAAAAAGACAAGGGTACAGTTACAGGACTCCAATTGCACACACAAGCCTCCTTCCATGCAGTTATGGCCTAAATCCTCTAGTTTTGAGCATGTGGTTATGAGATCTATGCCACCTTTTCACACAAGCTTCCAAACAACTGCCCATAATTTCCTAAAACTTTCCAGAATGCAATCAAAGGTAATTAAAAATCCACTAAATCAAAACTCAAGCAAGAGCTTGACCCAAAGATACCTAATCCATAACTCAATCAAACATATAGAAAACATGTAAGCTATAGGTCATGAATGCATATCTGATCATAAATTGATAGTTTTCATCTGAAAATCATCGAGAAGGCTCTAAACCTTCTCTAGCAAGATACAACTACATTTGTTAGTCCATATATACATCAACCATTCAATAACTTAATAAATCATGACAAGAGCAATAGATAACATACAAATTATAACCAACATATAACTAACAAACAACCAACACAAAAACCATGGAAAATAAGCCATAATGTCAACATGATAACCAATACAAGTACTCATAAATCAGAATAGGAAAAAAGCTCTTATTAACATATGAAAGTGCCAACCAAGTTAGGTACTTCCATGTACCTCTCGACCACAGATTGGGCTGAACCAAATCTCTCTTTCTACCAATCACCCTGCGTCATATTCCAAGCATGAATGCGATATCTCATGGAATAAACCAATACAAAAAAAATCAGGGCTTCCAAAGGCCAAACCACCTCAACTCTCAACCACAGTGATTCCACCTCTACGGTCTAGAATCACTAACATCAACCAAATAAATCTCTACCCAAGTTATTCAAGGCTCCACGAACTAACTCAACCCATATCCTTCTAGGGCTCTAGAAAATTTGTTCCAAACGCAACTCCAAGGACTATAACTCAACCCACCAAGGGATCCAGAGCATTTGTCCTGACCAATGGCTCCAGGAACTAGTAACTCAACAAAAAATGTTCTAGGGCTTCCAGAGCATTTGTTCCAAGCCACAACCATAGGGAAACTGAGCACCAATCAGGGAAAACAACAAGCGGAAAAATCCACAACACCATGGCTATACAAGAAATGGAAAGGCAAGGTTTCAATCACTGTCAATCTAGGTAAATATCCATGCCAATGACAACCCATAACTAGAGAATCATAGGCATATACCATGCATCCATAAATTAGCAATGAAACCATACATCCAACATGTTACTTGCAAATAAATCTAATTGTAGCTATTGATTCCACTATTTCCTTGTGCTTCTCGGCTTTTCTTTTCCTTCTTTCTCTAAATCCAAGTGAATACTAGGGTGCTCCAAGCATGCTCCAAGAATTCTCTAAGTGTGCAAGGGTATGAGAGAATGAGAGAATGAAAATGAGAGCTCCAAAAGTGAACTAGCAAAAGGCTCAACTAGAAAAAAGTTGTGAACTAATCCTCTAAAGCTGTTTTATCATTGAGGCCTCTATTTTCTTCATTTTCCTTCATTTTTCCTCTAATTTACCTTGCATGCAAATTTGTTTTCCTTCACCTTCCTTTTCTCTTATTTTCCTTTATTTCCATAATTAAATGTCAATTATTTCCTCTTGCCTTTGCCAATTTATATAGCCATTAATTAATCACAAGTGATTCCCATCACTCTGTTTTTCTCAACATTTATCTTGGAATACACATCCCATGACCTTGGTCATAGTTTATTTACATGGAAAATCAATAAAAAACTATTACAATGCAAAACAAAACTAAGTTCATGGTTCCACCGCTATATATGTTAGTTTTGTTGTAGATAAATGATCTACAATTTTTATATTGCAAAGGTGATGGATACAAGTAGTTGTTACAAATGACAATTTGTTGTTTCACAATGAAGTAGCATTAAAGTTAACAAATAATGTACAAATAAGTGGTTTCTGATTCAGGACATCCAGGTCATTGATAGAATGTTTGCCATACAAGATTATATTGCTTAATATAAAAGTGTGGGTCAAATATTCCCCCATTGCTCCTCCTATGAATAATGAGGCTTAGAACCCAAGCTTATAATAAAATTTTATCACCAGACTTTATATTTTGTAAGGTAAACAACAGAATTTTCGTTGTCAATTGGCTTGCATCGTATTGGCAACTTAATAAACTCATAATATCATACAAGGTAGGGCCAAACTTGAAAAACAATGATAAATAAATGTTGATTTTTTGTTTAGAATTTAGAATTTTTTTTTCGCAATTCTGTATTATTAATACATAGAGAGATGACATAATAAAAACAGGTTGGTTTTCTTAGCACTTTGGTTACATGAATCTCCTTAAGAAAAGATGCAAAAATCGATGACACGTGAAGGGAGGTACACATGTTGGGTGCAGGGAAGGAAATGTGGGCATTAAATATATGTGATGCATTGTATGGTATAGATCATGCAACCATTGTTACAAATAAATACATGGCACGACATGGGTTTTAATTAATAAATTTTTTTTCCCTTACATAGTGTTTTTAATATTTAACACAAAGAAGTAGCAAAGATGAAAATTATATATACAAACTGATAAAGCATGTTCAAATCTTATACAAGGAAATTAATATCCAGGATGAACAACCAAGACTAGAAGATAAAACAAGATCCATATTGTAGATACCATCCCTGCAACATAAATATATAGATAATTAAATATTAAATCAATTATTTAGCAAGGATCAGACGAGTTGATGAGGAAAATGGATTCTTTTGGCAAGGATTCATTGAATCCTTGCTAGGGGGTTCATACAATTAGTGTCTATCGTAATTTTTAAAATGGTAAGCTTTAATTATGTTTACAATTATCACTGAGCTTAAATATTTATTATGTGGTATCAAGAACAAAGTGCTTATGAGAATGATTACTCCTTATACGAAGATATTGCATTTTTATCGAATAAGAAGCATATGTTTTCCATGTTTAAGTTATGCAATTTTTTCTTCATCAATACTTATTCCAGTCCATATTTTAGATATTTTACTTAATTTATTTTCTTAGTAAATTTTTGTGTCACTAATCTGAATTAATAGATATTAAAGATTTGGAAATAAGAACAAATGGTAAGCTTTTACTACAACATAATCAAAATATCGACCCCACTACTGGATTCGATAAACACGAAGGAACTATTAGGGATATTTTCATTGCAAAAACTCCACATGGTACACTATAGAGATTGTACTCTACCATCAATTTGTTAAAATAAATATATTAAATATGTGTTTCTCCTCATGTTACTTACCTCGTGTCTCATACCAATTACCACTTGTTAGTCAATATTTCTGTGCTAGTTGTTGTGTGCGTTAAATATTACTGCATTACATAAATGCATACTTCAAATCCATTGCATTAATCTAACGAAAAATGACAAATTTGATAAGCACTGACATTTCAATTGTTAGATAACAATGTGATGGATCCATTTGTACCTTACTTTCTAAACCTCATGCATGAAGTTGTAGTGTTTGAGCCAGGCTACGAATTCAGAAATGTGTATTACATCTTGAGTTTTTGGGTGGTTGTATCTCTTCTCCATACCAGGTTTTCTTGGCATTTCCAGGTTTTTTTTTTTTGGTTGTATTCTTAAATTATATACTTTGAATTTCCCTTATCTCAGAATTTGCAACAGAATTTTGTATATTGTTCGGATTCTTTCCTTTTTCTATATCAATGAAAAATCATTATTTTCCCTAGTGGTCGAGTTTACATATTTTTTGCATTCTCTGGCATGAACACATAATCATTATTCTTTTATTTTTTCATTTTTTCCCTAATTATTGAGCTGACATTTTTTTTGCACAACAGAAAATGGTTATGTTGTCATATATGAAATGTTCAATACATTGATATGTGTTTTTGCACATAATGAGTTGCCAATAGATTAATGCATTACATCCCATCTGAAATGATTAATAAGAAAATATTTCCCTTATTTCAATTGTAATTTCATTTCGCACGGTGCTCTCTGGCTATATTAATTAATTATTTTGATGTTCATTATTCCTTCTAAATTTGCTACTGTTACTGAGTTGGTCCACCATTTATTTGAGTTTCCTGTCCACGAATGATATAGATGACGCCCTTTCAGTAGAGAGGCCGAAGAGCTCAGATCGAGGAGAAGAGGACGTGATTTCCATGACTTCTCTGGTGGGATTCAAGATTTTATGATCACTTGCATCTGGGATTCGAGGCGTTGATGGCACTGTCGGGGCTTCTAGGAGGAGTAGGATTACATTAGGGTTGGCGGTGGGTTAGTGATGATACTTGATTTTGTTCATGTTCATGGCAGAGGAAGATACTTGATTTTTTTCATGTTCATTGCAGAGGAAGATACTTGAATTTGTTCATGTTCATCAGAGAGGAAGAGGATCCACCCTGAGGATGCAGTAGGAGAATTATGATGTGGTGTTGAATGTAAAATGTAATATCATTATGACTCATCATCAAACCCAAAATCGGTACACACTGCTACTCCTTCCATTATTTTTTCATTCTCACTTGCAACAGGGAAGCCATGCCTGCCACATGTTAGATTTTAGTTGGGACAAAAAATAGAGCTTCAGGATTGGCTGGGATGAACAATGTGTTTCCAGTTAAACCTCGTAGAGGAAACACCTTCAGTGTAATAAAAAATTAATAATTAATAATTATAATTATAATATAATAAATCAGGATATACCAAAAGTCACAATGGATCAAATCCCTTGAGATGCAAATATCTTTTAGAATAAAAAACTATTTGATTCTTCTAAGGATTTGGTAGATCCGGAGTTAAGATGACTCTATAATGATACTTATGAAAATAAATATAATTCTATAATACATTCAAACTCAAGCAAAATTTCACAAAACCCACACGGTCCTTATGAAAACATTACTTCATTACTATTTCCACGTGGACCCAATGGTTGAGGACTCGCACCAATAACTTATCCACATCCCCCACCTCTTCCATTGGCACATAGACCCCGACATGTGTGCGATATTTTACATCATCCACGACTACCAAATTTTTGTTTTATACCAACATAGATCCATTTTAAGTATGGATCTAACATGAGTCGAGAGGGATCATATTTCTTCACGTGCAAAACTCTTTAGAGTGCAAATACAATGCATTATTTTTCATTTTTTAAATTGTATTTTTGAATTCCAAATAGAGTATATATAGGACCAAATAAAAGTTTTAACCATAAAACTTAATACTTTCATGATATCCCCAAATGTGGGTGAAATCTCCAAAACGATTGAGGACAACTCCTCCCATGATTAGTCTGACGTTGTCCTGTAATGCCAGCTCATACATGATGCGGAAACTCAAATCGCTGATAAATTTTGCTGGCGCTCTACCACACTTGGCCTCTCAACACACCACGCATCACATGTAGGCACACTTGGATTGTCCCTCTCTACCTCTACGCTCGAATTCATCTTCTCATGCCTTCAAAATGAACAAAGGCTCCTCGATCAGCGATTTCATTACTACTCTAACAGGTCTTGCGAGCTCTCTCTGCCTTCGTTGCTCCTCTTTCCGCCTTTTCGATGATGTTCCAGCCTTCCCCGCGCGCTACCATCACCATCGCTCCCCCTGCTATGTGCTCCCCCTGCTATGCGCTCACCCTCTTGTGCACCCCTCCTACTACGCAGCCCCTGTTGCACGCCCCTCCTGCTGTGCGCCCCCTGTTGCATGCCCCTCCCCTTGTGCCCCTCCCTACTGCGCGCCCCTCTCCCTGTGCCCCTCCCTACTGCGCGCCCCCTCTTGCAAACCACCTTGTTGCGCGCCCCCTACTGCACGATCTCCTACTGCGCGGACCTTTGCTGCGCGCCCCCTGCTCTCAGCCTTGTCTCACAACCATCTCCCCACCCTCTGTTCGACAGCCTCTCCATGGCCCCACGCCAACGTCAAAATCCCATCAGGGGTAGCTATAGAGGGGCGCTCTTTGGCCGCTCTCACCATGGCCAGGACCAGCGTCTGGAATCCAACGAAGGATCCTCATCAGGACGCCATGACATGCCGACTACCCAAACACCTGGCATCACTCAGGAGGATATTGTTCAGCCATTGGAGAAGCCTAAGGGTAGAAGAGGCCGCAAAAAATCTGCTATTGTGCAATTTGAGCCGCCCATACCCCAGAAAACTGAACCGCTTCCAGTCCATGAGTCTGCAGAGGAGGAGACAGATGTTTGGATTATGGACTCGGATAGCATCTAGACCATCGTTCACGATGTTGAGTATCCTGTTGCTCCCATCATCCATGTGTCCCCTCTGAAGCCTCCTCGTGCGCCCACAGTTGAGGAGGAAGTCATTGCAAGAGAATTAGGATGCCTAATTTAGGAGGAGGACCACACGACAGAGGAAGATGAAGGAACTCCATGATTGATCGGTAGCAAGGTTCATCTCTGATTTTTGTCTTCTCAAGACATACTTCAGCTATTTTATTTTCTTATGTGTCACTGAATATTTTGTAAATCAAGGTTGTTAGAGTCTCTTAAGGGGTTGGTTTCCTCCTATGAGGCAAACCCAAACATGGTTTATTTTGAAAACTTCCAAGGCAAGGATTGGCTAAGTATTGCTTGTGATCCCTGCCCATAGCCTCTGTAAAGTTTGTTTTTATGATTTCAATATAGTTTAGCCTAACTTACAAAAAAAAAAAAAAACATTATATATACATAAAATGATATATAATATATACATAATTTATATTAAAATATTTTACATCACATGTACATCGAGACATTTTATTACACAAATTAAAATAATATTATTGTATTTTTAAATATATGTCAATATTGATTTTTATTAAAAATATTTTATTATTAACATACAATGAATATTTTTTTGTATACAACATTAAAATGTTTTATTTTAACATTTTTTTTTCTATATATAGACATATATGAAGTTGATATTGACATAAATTAGTTAACATAGATCTTAAAATATTTTATTTAAATATCTTTTGAAATATTTTTGAAGAGTATAAGATTTAAACATCTTACTCATATATTTTTTAGCTTCTAATTATTATTTTTATTATAGTCGACATTATTTTTCTATTTAGAACATAATTTTTTATTTTATTTTAAAAAGGGACATACAAATAGATAAATTTATACATCTCCTCATACTGAGAGATAGAATGAGCCTTTCAGCTCAATAACACCATTGACCAAATTTAATATTATAATTTAAACACTATAATAATTCAACCACCCTCACAAAAGATGTGCAAGAAGTGATATTTATTTTTATTTCATTTACTAAATCCCAACTTTCAAGGTTTATTAAATGAAACAAGGGAGGGGGCATAGGATCGAAGTGTGTCAGTGTGCCCAATAATGAGATTTAGGAAATTTCAATTTGGTGATTTACTAAAGTTTGTATGATAACTTCGATTTGAAATTTAAAGTAAAGTTAGTAATTTTATTTTTTATTTAAAAAATCTTAATGTCACTTGATCAATCTCCCTTGGAAAAGCATTCAAAAATTTGAAACTATCGTAGATTATGTATGAAGTGTTGGTTTACAAGGCCTTGTAAGTGTTGGCATTGATGTCAACAAGATTCGATGGTGATCCATTGATATTTGCAGGCTTCTGGTAGAGAATAATCATAATATCAAGCTTATTAAGAAGCCATAAAATGATTAATATGGTGGTTAGGCGCCCAACATTCCAAGCACAAAAAGAAGAGTCAAGAAGAAAAGTGTGGCAGGGATTATGCAATCACCTCATAGGCATAAAATGTGGTCCAAGCCTACATTGGACCCTACCAGTTGGAAATTTCTCTAGAAGAGCTTTCCAATGATATGCAGAAGTTCAAAAATGGGCTCCTGTATCAAAATATATGGTCTGTTGAAGTTCAAGGTTTTGGAGCCTTAAGAAGGATGACATATCGGAATATTAGAGGTTCGAGATATTGGAACATCAAAGCAGCAGGCATATTGGATATTGGAATAATGGAGGTCTGGGATATTGTAACATTGGAGTAGCAGGAATACCGACATATCGAAACTTCAAAGCATGAGGCATACCAGAATATTGGAACATCAGAGATGCAGGAATATTGGCATATCGGAACATCAGAGCAGTAGGCATACCGACATATCGGAACATCAAAATAGGAGGAATTTTAGATCTCAAAACATTGGAGCAAAAGTCTAATCGGGAATTGTAATATCATAGGCTCGAGACTTCAGAATATTCGGCATCCTTAATTTTTTTTTTTGAGAAGTTACAATATCAATTTAGGCTGATAGTGTTAAAAAGTGTCGAGAAATTTCAAAAAGAAGTTAACAAAGAATTCTGCTACGAAACCTAGGTCTGGTAGGTCCTCTTCTCTCTCCTATGACATGACATATGGCGACATGAGATTGGTTCCGAGAAGCTGTAGTGGCAACTGATGGAAGCATGACGTGGCAGTACGAAATGACACATGGTAGGCAGATTCAATGTTATTGGGTGTCCTAGTGGGCCAAATCCAGGTGATATGTGTCACCACTAAGAAGTTTCCACATGGTGGTAAATGACATCATATCGGAGGTCGACGTATTGGAGTATGTGAATATTGTAACTTATATTAAATGGATTTTTAAAAGTTACAATATAAGGGTATTTTGATGTTTGTTAGGCATGTGGTCGAGAGAAGTCAAAGAACCAAGGGCGCAAAGCTAATTAACAAAGGGAGCCAAGGATATCGGGGTATGCATGGTCATATGTTACAATATTGTGTGTCTCTGATGGAGATGTAAAAGGAATTGAATAAGGATGGATGGGTCAGGAGTTGTGGTTTGAATGCATTATCTCAAAGTTGGTAGTTGCAAAGAAGAAGCCCTGCAACAATGCACCAAGGACACTGGCCCATTTAATAGAACATTCTTGTCTTTTTCACGACTTTGTGAATCAAAGAAAAGAAAGAAGTAGAGCTGTCATTCCCGTATAATTTCCAACTCTATTGGGAAAGAAACAGGCATGGGAAGTTCCTGTGATGAGAGTAGACAGACTGCAAATTAAAGGCTCAACATGGAAGGGTACACGATGAGACTATAAATATTTTAGAAGCCCATTCCTGTGAATTAACTATATAAAAAAACTCATTGTGTAGATGCAAATGAAGCAGTGTAAGTCACGCAAAGAAGAATTTGAGTGAGGTGTAGTATGTATGGCATAAAGAGGATTGTGTAGTATACAATAGTGGAACAAAACCAGCGAAAGCCTTTGTGCAAATGAGAGAAAAATAGTGTTGTCAAATTTTATGAGTATTGAGTGCGGTGGGATCATTGGTGTAGTGTTGTGTGAGAGAGAATAGAGTCTGGCCCGTGGGAGAAGAAACAAAGGATGTGTTGCAAGGTGGAAAAGTCGTGATTAGGAGCATAGAGCCTGAGATGTGGGAGAAGAAACAAAGGATGTGTTGTGAGACAATAGAGTGCAGATCACATGTTATGTTGGGTAGAGTATAGAAGGTGTGGTTGTGCAAGACTAGAGGAGTCAATGTATCTACAGAGGACTGAGAGCATAATGCAATTATGTGACACAGTGGGTTAATATTTATCTTATTTGTAAATGCCTATGTTTTCAATTTGAAAATTGTATGAAATAGTAGAATAGTGGAAACAACAGGTGGTGGCATGCATTCAACGAGGTTGGTGCCTCTTGGAAATTTGGCGCTTGCTATTATAAATAGGTTGGTGCCTCTTGGAAATTTGGTGCTTGCTATCTTAAGGGGGTCGGTGCCTCCGGTGAGTGGGTGCTCACAAAAGAAATGATGTAATAAGTGGGTGCTTAATTTACATCTTAAAACAACAACAAATTGGTGGTTTTTACCTTTTGGGTTTCCATGTGAAAAAAATACATGTTTCAATGTGTGTGTGTTGTTCTTAAGAACTACTTTTGAACATATGAATGATCATGTTGTAATGCTTATTTATTTATGAATGAATTCTCTCATAAATAACAAATGGTAGAGGGATGAAGTAATAATATATTCAAAAGGAAAATTTAAGTAATCATACAATTACTCATTCACCCCCCCCCCCGTCTCAGTAATTCTTTATTCCAACATAATCAACATATTTTTTTGTTTTCAAGGACCATAAGCCCTTCTCACTTGTATGACCTAATATTTGGTACCATAACATTGTTTTCTCTACAAGTAGCTTGCTTTATGAAGTAAGATTTTTTAGGATATTTTTGTTGTGAAGGTGTAGATCATATGGACCTCTTCGCTACATAAATTGAAGAACTATTACACTCAACATTGCATGCATCAAGATAAAACAAAATTCCGACGCAAAAACCCTTGAAAAATGCCATAACTCCTTGTAACATCTTACACCCTTTGTAAGATAAAACAAATTGCATACCCATAACATTAAGTGTGCTTACTCATACTAGGTTTTATGTTAGACCTAGAATATGCAAAGCTCCTCTAATCCCCTTTACTCTATAATCAAGGAACCTGATCAAATACTACCACAACTGACTATGGTGAGAGGAGAATCATCATAAAAGTATACCATCACATATTCATCATAATTCTCATACACTAAAATCTAGTACTAATGGTAAGTCATATGGAAGGAAGCTTTAGAGTCTATCAACCATACACTCTACCTTACAAAATTTTCCAAAGTAATAACAAATGCATCTTCATCATCCTGTTAAGAATGCTTTTAGACACATCATCAAAGTCATTCTTTTCCTTCTTCTATTCATTGCAATCCATTTTTAAATACCCAAACTTGCTACAATTCCAATAGTTTTCCTTGGCCTTTCCAGGAGACTTATGCCTCCCACAATATTTGAATCTACCCTTTTCTCTCTTCTTTCCTTTCTCCTTTGATATTCTAGGAACAACCAAGGCCACATTGGTGGATTCTAAAGCTTTTCATCTTACCTTATATGAAATTAAAGTAGCTATGACCTCATAAAGAACCAATGTCTTCACAATGCCTCCAGTGATGATTACCAAATTTTCCCATGAATTCGGGAAAGAACACGAAAGGGTCATACAATTCTCCTCTTCATCCATATTTACTCCAACTAAGATAAACTAGGTCATAATAGTATTAAATGCATTCAAATGCTCAACTAAAAAAACGAAATTAACCATTTCTCAAGGAAAATAACCTTTTCTGCAAAAAAATATTAACTAATGACTTAGCTTGATACAAATTCTCCAACTTCTTCCAAAAAATGCAATAGTTTTTCTAATAAAAATTTAATAATATTTAATTTGTGAAATAAATCCTAAGTCAAGCTTCTTTCCTTTCTCTCCAACACCACCCACTCTTCCTCCATTATACAAGTGGATTTCATTGTAGATCCTAAAACTGATAGATATCAATCTAGGAGAAGGTCCTCCATCTTAAACTTCCACACCTTAATGTTAGTGCCATTGAAATTTTCCATTTTTTATCTAAAGGTGTATTCCATTTCCATACAAAAATATTTCCTTATGCAATCTCCCATTAAAATGAGGATTAGATCAAAAACCTTGTCCCTAACACCTCATATCTTAGGTGATCAAGTTCTGATAACGAATGAAATGAAGCAGAGGTGATCAATACACTTTCTACACTAATTCATGAGACAATAATGTGGAAAACTTAAAACCAAAATAGTTGCAAAGACATGAATTAACGACTGACCATTACCAATTCCATATATTGGGGAAAACCCTTCCAAGACAAAATTCCCACACTCTAAATAACACTAAGTATTATTTAACAACTAAAATGTTACATTACAGATTCTCTATGCTCTCACAAAAAGTCTAAAATAATAGCATACTGTTGGAGATATTTTGACAACATAACAATAAGAGGAAAATTACACTATGTTATTTCTATCATCCATAGCACCCAATATATAGGGACAGTAAAACCAAAACTATTTATGATTTACAATTTTTGCATATTGGAAACCATCATCAAGTTATTACATGCCACAACATCACAAGTAATCTCTTCTCTACTACAACATTACAAGTTTTATCTTCTCTACTACAACACTGCAAATATTCTCTGCTTTATCATAACGCTGCAAGTATTCTCTGATCAACTGCAACACTACAAATATTCTCTTATCCACTTCAAAATTGTAAGTATTCTCCACCCAACTTAAACACTGCAAATATTATCTATTCTATTGTAGCAATGCAAGGTGTATGACACACATATGCCAACAAATATGTGTGAAACTGCTACATACAATTAATTTTTTGTTTATATATTTAATTCTTATTATTGTTTCTTTTTCCCTCACCGATATAATTTAGGATTTATATGTGAATACATGCATTCACTTCCTAAATGAAGAGTAGGTGAAGGTATACATTTGTTTACAACTTAAATTTTTTTAATAATTAAGAGAAAATTTAAGGGTACACAAATGTACATCTTCACCTTTGAAGAAGGGTGGTTAAAAATAAACATATTTTTAAAATTTTATCTATGTAAGATATGGAGAAGGTAATATAATTCATGTTATCATGAGATATATGTGGTAGGGATTACACTCTAAATATCCTATATGCCATGTATTTTTTTCATGGTTTGAGAGATAAAGTGAAAAAGCAATCCCCTCAGTAAAAATAATATACTTGGTGATCTATATCATTAATTTATTTTCACTTTGTATATATATTGACTTTGAAATTATAAAGGTATTAGCCTACATAATAGGAAATGGATGGGATGATACTAGATATTGGTGTTCCTATAGCTATATAAAGCAAGAAGGCTCCCTTGATGGCTCCTATAGTTCTTTGATCAAATTACAACCCTCCAATAAAGGCCTCAAGAGTATGACACTTTTTTTTTAATGAGATTTAACGAATAGTCCTTTAAATTTGATCACTAAATACACATATCCTAATAATTGTGAATAAGAAAATTTTAACTATAAAATTTTCTATTTAAAAATCATGACTTGTTTTAACCCACTAATGTTATATTGACAACAAGAAGATTTATCCTCAACTTTACCTAAAATATACAACCTATTATAAATTCAAATTCAATATGATTAAAAAAAAAAAAACAAAAACAAAAACATAAACATAAAGCTTACTCCCCATATGTTCTTGTTATAGAAATTATCTACTAAGATCCCAAAAAGTGATCACCATGCATTTTTGTTATAAAAATGACATTAGCTAAATATTTTAAGTTGTGGAGTTTTAGTTTTTATATATATATATATATATATATATATATATATATATATATATATATATATTAAATCCATTTTTAAATGCATAAATAAATTAGATGTTTTGAAAAACTTTCAAAATATTTCAATTATACAGGATTTACAAATCAAACTTATAATTTTAACAAATTCTTGTCATATTTTAAAAAATATATCTTTTAAACAAATTTAACCCAAAAAAAAACAAAAACCTCCCACCAATCAAACCATGGCTTAAAAAAAATCATCTCGTGAAAAACCAAATAGTCAAAAAGCCAACTTTATGGCATCTTTGAGGTGCGCATCAAAAGGAATCGATACTTGCAACACAACATCAGTGAATGGAAGGGGATGCGACAAGAACCACTCAATTAGTCATTCACAAATCATTTGCGACCATACGAGTCATATTCCTCTTTTGGTTGTGAATTCTAATACACCACATGCATTCAATTGAGTTTTTATCACATTGGTGCATATTACTTTAATGCCTTTACATCATTAAAATATTTAACCAAATTCTAAAGTAAAACATTTGACCCAAAGTTAGCATAAATTAAAACGAAATCAAAATATCTCACCTATAAAGTAAAGCGAAATCAAAATATCTCATCAAAACATTGTTACCTTAAAGTTGTACGCTTTGTATTTGAAATTTTGTACCATTCAAACACTTGAAAAAGATTCTTGGTCGGGTATCTATTTCTCCCTCATCGACTCGCTATGGAGATTTGTTGCTTGTGAACTTATCCCTCCCCCCTACTTTTTAGGGGACACATGGCTTCCGACATGTGCACATGATTGTACATCCATCCGCAACTACCAAACTTTGTTTAACCCAACAACTCTCTTTAGTGGGATCCCTTGTACTATGTGTGGATAGCCACCCAACCGTTCTTGGCTTGCCTTTGGAAGCTGTTACATGTTAGGGAAAATAGGCCTGGCAAGAAAGTTAATAAAGAGTTTGCCAATGATGAATCCGAGAGGGGCTAATTATTGACACCATCATATAACAACATAAAGTTATATATATATTTTTTAATCTACCTTTCGTTATTTCTAATGGGCCTAAGCCCTTGGAGCCTCTCTTTGATGGATGAGAACTTGTATAGTTAGTTTAGCTAGATCTTGTAAATTACAAATGGGCCCTTCTCTCAAATGTATATGAGCAATATCCTCATGTTTTTGGCATGGTTGCTTTTTATGGTGAGTTTAATCAAGCTTTATTTATTTGTCATTTGATGTTTTAGCTTTATGTTTTCTATTATGACATTTGTTGTTTTAGCTTAAATTAAGCTATATATCTTTCTTTTTATATAATGTTTGTAGGTGTTTTGGCCTAAATCGATCTATGGTTTGTTTGCTTTTGCATCATGCTTGGGCATGTTGTATTAATCATGGTCCACCTTTTTGTATGAAATGTGTTTACACATTGTTAAAATATTCAAAGGAAACCTTAATTCCATTTTATTTAGTAAAATACATTAGATTAAGGTTACAAGATAAACATAAATATGAAATCTAATTCTTAAATCTGCATGCATTATTCTATACTCGACATATTTATGAAATATTCCTTACTTCGTTATTGATTCCAAGAATAGATGTGTGATTGTCCAATAATGAGAACCCTCTCAATTTAAATATTATAATACAATTAAAATATAAGTGGTTGGACATGGGTTCCACTAACACCTGACATTAGATGATTGGGAAGAAAATATCTAGTTGGTGCTAAGTCATGCCTCTTTGGTGTTAATGTGTCTGCCATGTGGAGCTTTGAGAGTGGTTATAGTTTACAAAATACAATTAGTATTGGTATCAAGTTAGGGAATGGAATTTTACAACTATTAAAACATGATGGTGTCAATCCAATATTACTTTTGCACTAGAGTTAGGTTGGGGGATTTAAGGTATTACTCAGTAAAGGAAAAAAAGATAGAATTTGCATGAATGCACATGGCCTTGCCATGTCAGTGTTTTAAGGAACATTCACAAGGTGCCACATGTGAAAGGTGAAGGCATCATGACAACAAGGCCCACTATATATAAAAAAATTTGCAAATAAAAATTTTGTTTTACAATAACATCCCTTATCTTTTAGTTGGATTTGAGGATTCGATTTCCCCCAAATCCCCTTATATCCATAATGAAATCTATGTGTATCTACTAGGATCAAGGATTCAAGATTTGGAGTTAATGGATTATCACCCCTAGGAAATTTCAAGTCAAATACCAAACATAACGTCCCTTTAGGAACCAAACCTAAGGCAATAATAAAAATATCCCACCAATTAACCAATAAATCACAATCGTTGCAAACAATAGAGAAAATTGTGACCACAAAAGTTTTAGTGAGAACATTGTTGTAGAACTTTGAAACTTAGTCAAATTGCATATTAACTAGAACCACAAAACCCCTAAAGCTTCTTCCTATTGGCCATTATTTACTTAACGTGTCATAATGGAGAAAGTTCTTTACTTAATGTTCCATTGTAGACAAGGGGTGATATAGATACATGATCATGCACTACAATATCAAAATATGGACACAAAAGTAGAATAGATGGAATGTGCCATAATGACGTTAATTTATATTTTCAAAGAAAATGCTCAAAAATTAACCACATCCATAACCTTAACATAAGCAAATAGATGTGAAAAAATTCAAGATTACATAATTTGAGCAGAGGACAACACTCATTCCATTAGGTCCACATTTAACAACTTGCTTCATTCCCCTCCGCTTGTTCACAAGGTACACTAGTTAATCTTATTAATTAATGTTGCACTTATTTTATGCTTACATTAATCAATATAATCAAAGTAAGTAGGGAAAATTTAAGGGGATAATATTTGCAGATGATATAATTTTCCATGCTTTTTCAAACAAAAAAAAGATTCGTCAATTCCCATTTTTTCCTAAAAATGATTCGCCCAAATTTTATAAGAAAAAAATATTTTACCTAAAAAATCACCAAAATTTTACAAAGACTATATAAAATCATTAGAAGGTTGAATATTTTTACTAAAATATCACCAATAATTTTATAGTTTGCATATTATGGATCAGTAAGATTCGCCAAGGTTTCTAATATTTAAGATAAATTTTCATCCTTAAAATTTTCCCTGAATGTAAGACACCCACCTATAGTATATAAGGCATCCCTTGAGGGGATACCTAGGAAACTAAAATAACTTTTGAAAAGATTTAGAATCATATGAGAAACATTCAGAAGAAAGAGAAGCCAAAATTAAATAAAGTTATAGGTCATGCTTGATAATGGATTTGGATCCTTTGAAGACAAATTTTAGAAATCGATAGACAATAAAATAATAGGCTTGGGGAATAAGTTGTAGAAAATGGAAACTAGATTACAATAAATGGAAAAGAAAATCCAAGAAAGGACTAATCAACCTATGAAGGAAAGGTCAATAATCTAGCAAATCTCGAGATCAAGAATAAGCTTAAAAAGGTAGAAAAAATATAAGTAACAATCTGGCCCTCGATAGCTTGAAAGATAAATTGGAAATCAAACCCATCAAAGGATAAAATAATAAGTTTATAAAGTTAGACAATGAGTGCAACAAAAGAGCCTTGAGCATCATAATTTTGTTTTGAAATAAAATAAAGATGAGGACACACTAACACTAATCAAGGGAAAATTATAAAATAATTTACAAATTGAAACAACTTGTCTCATAGAAGCAAAGAGGATGGGATAAATATTGAGCATAAGGATAATTTAATTTGTGTGAAGTTCGGTTCTAATAACCATAAATATGTTAGACTTAGTAAAACTCTGATTCTAAAAGAGCGAAATGTATTTACCAATGAAGGCCTCACTCCATAAGATCAATTTGAATTAAGGTAGGAAGTTTGAATAGTAAAAAAAGTTTGGATGGAAGGAAAATAGGAAATAATTAGGAATAAAATAACTATTATTAGGGACAAAGGCTAAAAATATAATAATAAATAGGAACATGGGACACTTTAAATCCTCTCTTGGAACTTTCATGGATTTTCATAGAGCAAGGGGCTCATGCTATGTTAAATCCTAAGTGAATGGAATTTATACTATCTGTTGAAAGTTGGGAGCATGAAAATTCTAAGGTTTTTAACATAGAAATATTTTCCTTTTGCTTGATATGGAACAAAATATCCTATCGCAAAGGAATTGGAGGCATAACTTGTTACATAAAGAAGAAATTTTTTCCTTATATTAGGTTTCACAAGAAATACCCTTCCAATAAACACATGTGGATGGATATTTTAGAGTTAAGTGATAAGAAGTATAATATAAAAGTATGTTATTTTGCACCTATGAATTCTACCTTTATAAGAAGAAAAATCTAGATAAAAGTTCTCCTTACATTTTCTTAGAATAGGATATTTACACTCCAAGAAACGAAGGTAGTATGCTCATGCTAGGAGACTCTAATGCTGGAAAAACAACCAATTAAGCTATTATTCTAAGAAATGATTCCAACCACGATCCTCTATGGCTAGATGAGGACATTTTTTAGCTAGTGGATATAAAATAAACTTTTAACAATTGGTTGATTATTTGTTTGATACCATGCTAATCGAGCTTTATCATTCTCAAAATATAATAATTGCAGTAGTCTAAGAAAGTGGCTAAAATCCAATTGTGTAATGTACTTAGGATGGATAATATGGGGTACATAGGGAAGTATCCAAGGGGATAATGAGTGTAATGTAGCCATACTTAGAATAGGCTCACCTAGTAGCTTCCAAGAAATAAATAGGTTCGTTATGTTGTTGAAAGGACATAATATAATAATAATGGGTAGTTGGCATAAAGACCTAGGAATACTCATGAAAAAGTATAAATATGCATGAGTATCATGGTATGTATATATATTAGATGTTGGATGTTGATTCTTATAGGAAGCATGGTTTTTAGCCCTAATTATCTATACATCCTTTTTTGGAATGTGTTCAATACTTATGAAGTTCCAAAGTTTACTTATGAAGCTAAGAGCTATATTCTCTCTTATATCTATAACAGTTCACTACTTAGTGTTATCCATTTCTAAAACTTTTCATGTATAATCAAAAGAAGCTACTTATATGTATAAGGCCCACTAAAATAATGTCTAATAAAAATTATATGTCACCCAAATCAGAGTTCGAGAATTGGAGATATCATTGGTTTAAAATCGACTATCTTAGTTCTTTTTTCTGTAATGTCCATGTGGTATGTAGATTAGATATATTTTATAGAGTGCTTTTATTTTAATAAAACCGCCAATTGAAAAGTGACTATGGTATTTTATAATTATTTTTATAATATCCAATCAAAGAAGCATTGCAAAAGTTATGTTCATTTTACATTATTTTCATCAACCTCATATCATGTTTAGGGGTTAATCCTTCATGTTTTGGTATTATATATATCAAGGTTCACTACAAAGTAGATAACATGTATTCATGGGTTTGGTAGTAGTGTCATAAATAATGTGATATCTCATATCCTTGTGTACAACTCAATAGTAAATTTTGACATTTTAAATGACCATGAACTTGAATCTAATCATATACCTTTAACCTTAACTCTGAAATTTACCCTGCCTAAAATCGCCATAGAAGGGGGTTTATCTAACCACTTGATTTTTGCAAAAATAAAGCCATACCAATTTTTAATGGATTTAAATAATGATTTAAATCACTTAACAAATAAGGAAAATATCAAAGACTTGTATCATAACTTTATGGAAATCCTCTCTACTTCCATTAACATGTTATCGATCAAGATGCCATGTCAAAAGGAAAATAAAATGACTAACCCTTGGCAAGATAGAAAGTGTAAGATTTCTATAAAAGCTAAAAAAACATGATTAGGGATGCTTTTAACGAGTCATTAAAATATGACAAGATAAATAGGAACAAAGTGCTAATTAAAAACAAAAAAATGATAAAAAATGGAAAGCATGTGAACCTTTTACACCTCTTCAAGATAGATCCTAATAAATTCTAGAGGAATATTCTAACATATAAAAATAAAGGTAGAAATATGATTCCATTACGGGACTATACTTCTTACCTTAAAAATATTTTCAAATCCCTTGATGTCATGACAAAATTTAAACCTTTTCTATAGATGAAAAAGCTTCTTCCACTAACATGTTCTCTATCAACATGCCATGTAAAAAGGAAAATATAATGATCAACCTTTGGTATGACAAAAATTTTAAGATTTGTAAAAAAGTTTAAGAAACAATTAGGGATACTTAAAACATGACAAGATAAATAGGTACAAATTCCGAATTGAAAAGGAAAAAAAGTGCTATAAAAATGGAAAGCAAGAGAAGATTTTACACCTCTCTAAGCTAGATCCTAATAATTTCTAGAGTCAAATTTTGAGTTGTAAAACTAAAGATAACATTATGATTCCATTGAGGCACTAAAATTCTTACCTTAAAAATATTTTCATATCCCTTGATGTCATGATAACATTCAAACCTTTTCTATATATGAATAATTTTTTTTTAGAAGACATAGAGATTGGGGTTAAGAAGCTCTCAAGAGGGAATGTTAAGGACATCATAGGATATCAAGCAAAAATATTAAAAATTGAAGGGCCTATCAATATCCCTCACATCAACAACCTCTTCATTTTAGCAATCAGGCATGGGCTCCGTGAACCATGGATTTAAAGCTTTATTGTACCTATTTCAAAAAGTAGGGATAAAAATAATCCCTCTAATTATATAGTACCAATATGATTAGCCCTCTTCTAGCCAAGTTATATCGAAATTTTTTGGAAAATAATATCAACATATAGCTAGATAGCCCCAAAATGAGAGCTAAATGAAAAGTTGGATTTGGGAGTTCTTATTCAATTGTGGACCCCTTTGTTATTCTTGGGATCATTACGAAGGATTGTTGCAATAATAAATTCAATATATTATGTTGTTTTTTTGTCTTAGAAAGTATTTTGACATAGTGAGAAAAAATAACCTTTGGAATAGATTTGAAGATCTACAATTTCCTTTCAAGTTGAGCTACTATGATAAGGTTGTAGGAGAGCATTATTCCCAAGTCTAGGAATGCTAAGGGATGGCCGAAGGAAATTAAAGGTAATAGGATTTAATTATACTTGTCCTTGTCCCTTACCTTTTCTTTAACATATACATCAACAAGTTAAAGGGTTGTTTAAAAGACGTGGATTGTTTCAACATGACTCTAGCTAGTATATTCATCTTCCTCTTTTTATGTTGATGATATTGTTCTTATGGTGAGGAGTCCCTATTATCTAGATAGGAAACTAAAACTCTCAAGGATTTTTTCTATAACATGGTCATTATTATTTAAATTGACAAAATGAAGGTTATGATAATTAAATATAAAAAGATCACTTACACTAATTTTATGTATGAAAATAATAGCATGGAGGAAGTGAATCCATACAAACATCTCATAATTGATTTGCATCACAATGTAAACTAAAATTATAGCATTGAGAAGAAGATAGATTCAGGGTCGAAAGCTTATTATGGACTTGGAAACTATTGTAAATCAACAAACCTTTGGTTATGGGATAAGAGGAAAATCCTCTTTGAGACTGTCATCACTCTCGTTATCTTATATAATTGTGAAGTTTGGGGTTATGATATCTCTAGAGAATCATGAAGAAAGATAGAGAAAATCCAAAAAAATTATGACTTATCAACTCAAAATTAAAGGCAATATACCCTATCCCATCCTCCACATAAAAGTGAGTCTTTACACATTGAGAGCATGGCTATGATTAGGTACCTGATGTAGAAGAACAAGACAAACAACATGGAAGGCAAGATACTTCCTAAGGATGCTTCAAAACTCTAGTCAAAATCACTTGCAGCTCAAGTAGGGTTGACATAATGATGTAAAGTCTTGGCCAAATCATTGATGAATCAAGCAAGAGGCCACTTTGTAGAATAACTATAATATTAAAAATATTATTACATCTAAATTTAAGGAGAAAATATGTGCAATAAATAATTAGAGGATCAAATAAAATTAAGATACCATAAGGAATTGATCAACCTTAATCTAGAGAATCAAAAGTCTCTCTTTGTTTTAACTAGCATTAAGAATAAAGTCATCATTGCTAAAATAAGAACAAATTCTCATGAGTTGCATAGTGAAATGGGGCAATAGCCAATCCTAAATTGTCATAAGTTGAAAGAATATGTCACCTTTATGACACTAAGAGGGTTGAAGATGAAAAACACTCTCTATTAAAATACTATGTGTACACTCACATTAAATCACATTTTCAATATATTTATTACGATTTTGATCTTCCTAATCTTTTAGCTCATTAAAATATGGTAATTTAGGAATGCTTATCTTAAACATTTTCATGCACATAAATTAAATCCTAAAAGAAACCAAGTAACTCGTTGATTTTCTTAAGGATTGAGAAATTGAATTTGGTGTCGTTGTACTTTACCCATCACGGTATCATATTTTGAAAATTACATTGTAGTAAGTTACATACATAATTATCTAATTTAAGTTTATTTATATATTACTTATCATACTTTAAATGAAGGGAAAAGTGGAAAAGTTGAAGCGATTTGGGGATAGGTAAAAGATAAATGATAAAATATTTTAATAACAACAATTAATTTTCCTTTTCTAACATGTGTTAAGCTCTTTTATTAATGAAAGGAACCAACATACCTTATCTCTCATACACAAGGGCCATATAGTCATTGAGATTTTAAATTGGATTATTATATTTCTTAAAGTAAGTTTCATTTTATAATATATTCATTTTAAAGAGTGATTTAATAGGTGGAAAAACTTTTTTTTTTTTAACTTTTGATTTTATTTTTTTTAATATGTAAGAAAGAGTTCTACCTTGATCCACCAACTTTTTCAAAATTCGATAATCATTAGATTATATTAAAATGAGGAAGAAACCTCAAAGTAAATTCTTAGATCAAATTTCCCATTAATTAGATAAAGCTTATAGTGAAAAAAAGTTGAATGTGTTCACCAATTAACATACCACAATGTATTTGGTAGATAAATAACTTATGTAATCACAAAATAAATAAATAATAATATCAATCTTATGATATATAAAAAAAATTAATAAACAAAATTGAAATAATTAATTATAGAAATAATGTCAAGTCTTACTAGCACAACTAGTTGAGGATGGACCTCGTTAACAAGGTGACCCAGGATCAAACCTCACGACGGTGGTTGTGCCCTATGCTAGGGGGGAGACATGCAAAAAAAATCCAGTCAGCTAAGCATTGGTGTGGCCCAAGCCTGGTGCGATCGTCGGGTGACTTTGACAGCTTAGATGCCCCTGGGTCACGGCTCCTCAAGCCACAAGTCAAGCTTGGAGGATCACAGTCAACTTGGCAAACAAACAAAAAATTAATTATATAAATACATATTTATTTTCACCACTTTATAGAAATAATATCATAAAAATAAAAATGTTGAAATAAAGAAATATAATAATTTCAAAATATACTTTCTTATCAACATAATATTAAAAAAAAAAGATGGATGACCTTAGGGTTTCTTCTACATAGTCGTCCATTATTAGCTTCATGAGAGGAGGCTCCCCACCCCCCCCCCCCCTCCTTCTCGGCAAAAGCATTCTTAGGGTTTCTTCTACATAGTCGTCCATTATTAGCTTCATGAGAGGAGGCTCTATCCCCCCCCCCCCAAATCAGATTGTTTTTGGAGTTCTTAAATATTATAAGATCTATTGGTATTCCCTTTCAATATCCTCATATTCGACATCCTTTTCATAGAGCAGTAGGGCGAAGTGGAATTTCTAGTTTCTCAAAGAAACCTCTGATGGGTACATCTTAGCAAAGCTAGAAATCCAGGGCATTGCCTACCAAAAACATTGCAAGATCCAAAATATGAGGTTAATTCATGCAATCTCGAGAATATATACAATATATGTAGGATCATGCTCTAATCTGCAAGTTCATTGGATTATGACTATCTGAAAATTATTTGATTGGGTGGATCGAACATAAATGGAACCTCCAAGGTCAAATAGAATTGGAGCTAGGGGCAAAAGGATTCTTCATAGTCAATTTCTCTAGCTTGGAAGACAAATTGAGGTTTTTGAAGGAGGGTCATATTTTTAAATAATGCAGGTTGTTCATGCAATTTTGGAAGGAGCATTATAATCTAGAGAAGGAAGACTTCTCTATTGCCTCGGTGTAGGTTTGACTATTTTCTCTTCCAAAGGAATATTGGGAAGATGAAATGTTTGAAGGCATAATGAATGCCATTGGTAGCTTTGTTAAGGTCTCAAAGGGAATTGAGAGAGGGAGGTACACATCATATGCTTGAATTTGTGTTTATATGAGTATCTCCCATCCTCTTCCAACTTCAATAGATATTTATTATTAGGATAATCTTTGGAAGTAGCCTCCATATTATGAACGTGTCCCCTTTTCATACATATGATGTCATGAATGCAGACATCTTATAAGGGAACGTTAGATGAATGAAAAGGAGTTTTCCAAATAACACCCCTCTCAAACAAAGCAAGATGATTTGCAAAAGATCTCCCAAAGAAGAAGAAATTTGAGTCCTTAGGGTGCCTCAAATCCTAACCAGATCCCTAGATATGAAAATAGGTTTGAGTCTCTCTCCTCTCCAAAGAAGCCTTCGGAGCAAGATAATATTCAATCAAGTTTGCAACCAACAAAAGGTAAAACCCATAAGCCCTTATTGAATCCTCCAGTGCCTAGGTGAAAGTTTCTAGAAGAGTACCAACAAAATTCATTACTATAAGAAATAGTTCACTCCCTATCAAAAGAAGTTGAAACACAAGTTGAAGCTCAAGCCCTATCACAAGATATGGATCTAGATGATCTATGACTAGATTCCCTTGCATAAGAATGACATGGAAAAGATATAAAGGACATGTCAAATCAATGTGATAAGATTCTTTACAAGGCATATCTTTAGTGCAAGGAAGAAGACCAGCAGGGCTCGAGTTCTTCAAAGCCTTATCTTGGGGTTCACACAGAGGATTTCAAGGTGGTCTCCAGACAAGACTAGGAAGCCAAAAAAAGAGTTCGTAAGAGGAATAAGGAATTGATCCTAGTAGGCGATGAAAAATTATTCAACTTAGGGAATATCATGCCAATGTGAGAGGCATTTCCTCCTTTGAATTCTTTAATCTTCAAAGACTTTTCTATGTAGTAATGATTGTCATAGTTAGTTTCTAATTATCCATTATTGATAGGTAGATTGCTAATCTCAACCAATATGAATACGAGGAATCTCCTAGATTTTGATTCTCTTTTAAAAACACCAGCCCATAATAAACACACACACACACACACATATATATATTGTAATATTCATCCCATGATTTCTATTAATAGTTAAAATAGAGCAGAATTACATTTCATGTTCTATGAAAAGCATGTTGACCTGGTGAGAAGACCGATAACTTTCTAACAAAAGAACGACCACATATGTTAACTGCATGACACAATGGCTGACTTACAACACTAAAAGATCCAGAGATAACAATAAAAAACACATGACATAGTGAGGATAGATGTCTAACAAAGAGAACAATGACTAAACATAGACATAAACCGTAGCTTACTATGACATGATAAGGACGAGAGTCTAAACATTCAATGATAAACATAAACAATTATGGATTCATTCATCTAAGATAATCAATGGGAGATATGGAGAAGGAGGTGCAATAGCCATGTTTAGTGGAGGAGCATTAATCACTGCCTCTCCATTCTGAGGTGCCTCTGAATCAATATCAGAATTTGAAATTATATAACGTTCCATTTTTTTAAAAAGAACCACTAGTTCATCCATATCATAATGAAGGTCCAATAAGATCCTCTTTATTTCCTCTTGACCAATGAATAGCTTGTAGTTGTCCACCTATTTATCTCGCAACACCATATGAAGAAGATTCACCATCTGCCTATGAGTTGAAATTGAGTGGAGAAAGTATAATCGTCTCTTCCTCCATTTTCCTAGATCAGGTACCCAATTGGTGTTGCCACTACAGACGACTTCTGAATCTGAATAGTACAAGCGTTCTCCAAATTACTTTGCTTCAAGAGTGCGGATTTCCTTTTGAATTTCAAAAAGCACATAATCGAAAAAGTTTGCAGCCGACTCCCAACCAAAAAAGTGGTGATTCCTCGAAAAAAATGCCCTTAGTGTGTCACCTCTTCAACTAAGCTGGCATTGACGTGGTGCCATGTGAAAGCAAGCCCTGCAAGAAATCATAGCAAGGAGAGACTTGGGAAACCCACTGCCCTGACAATAATTCACAATAAACCCAAATTGGAGGACTACTACCCTAAAGACCACGTAATAAGTAAGAAAACATCTTCTACACATATCATCTTCATCAATGTTAAAAAAATTTACCCCACTCACATAGATGGACCATGATACTTAAAAAATATCATGCTCTCCGTATGGTATCATTAAACATAAAAAATATGTGCTCCTCCCACTCACATAGATGGACCATGATACTTTTCCGTGACCAAAATGATATCGTAACCCCAAATAGTCAAATATCGAATATATTGCCCAAACTCCGCATCTATGGCGTTTCTTTTGTGGAGCACGCACCATAAAATCTTATTGGCCCTAAATGACAGCACCTCTCAATAATTTGGATGGGAGGAGGATATGGAAATCACAAAACTAATTTCACACAAACAATTTGCGGCCCCACGCACGCAAAGCGTCTTGCCACTCTCAAATTCCAATTGCCCACTCATCGCCCAATTGAAGTTGATTGTATGCCACACATTGTGAGTGATATACTAATGTGTTTGGGTGCTCAACAAAATAATAAAAATTGCCAATTTAGAGCATTCTTAATGACGCGACCACCCATCTTTTCTTGTAATAAAAATTATTATCAAATTTGGGAGTTTGGTAGGTAAAGATGTACGCTTTATATTCCAATTTTTGTACGACAAAAACCTCCACAAGGTTCCCTTTGCCCCCACTCTCTCGATATATACTCCGCTATTGTATTCATTTAATTTTGGTGGTCTCTTGTGAATCTTTCCCAATCGCCCTGCGCTAACAATTTGAATCCAAATTCACTATGAAATATTATTCATTTCTTTTGGAATGAATTGAAGAATAAATACATTTATATTGTTTTAAAAAATATTACAGTGTGTGACTGTTGCATGTTTAATTTGGAGTCCACACATATTATTTTTAAGATACAAATAAAATATTATTTAAATAATGAAAACAATATCTATTATTATAAAATACAAAAAATGAATATATGTAGTTGGGATGGACGAGATGTGATAAAAATATTTCACTCACTCTATCAAGATGTATAATTCTTATACTTTTTAAAAATATTCTAATATAACACTTAAATAAACTATTTGAATATCTACCCTAACCAAGATCAATTTCATATATATCTATATAGGAAGACAAAGCATAAAATAACAAAAAAATAGGTTAACCATAATAAAATATTTCAATGCATAAAGAAAAGAAGTAATTAACTAAAAAAAATTGAATAATTTCATAATGAAACTAATAAGAGCCACATATGCAAGTCATTTAATTTTTAAAATAAAATTAATATATAACATTTTAAAAAAATAATGATAAAAAATTCAATGTGGGTTATAGAGAAAATATTTCAATATCTAGCCTACAAAATCCAAATAGGCTAAATGAGTTTTTAAAACGTAAATCCATTAATGCATTCAAAAATGCTATATATATATATATATATAACAATGATAAAAAGTTCAATGTGAATCATAGATAAAATATTTCAATGTCTAGTCTACATAATCCAAATAGGCTAAATGGATATATATATATATATATATATATATATATATATATATATATATATATATATATAGATCACGGTGCAAAATGACCAAATCTCTCTAGCTACAAATATTTTTTCAAGTTTTGCACTATTAAAAAAATTGCACCTCAAAAGATTTGATCCCTCTGGGCACTTGCTAGATCCATGATTAAGATGGATTTCTCTCTCTCTCTCTCTCTCTCTCACACACATATCCATCTTAGCCATGGATCGAGTCTCTCAAAGTGCAAACCTTTTTTCAAGTTTTGCGCTATAAAATAGATTTATTGTTCAAGAGATTTGATCCCTCTTAGGGATTTCGAGATCCATACTCGTATATAAGATTAAGATATACTTCATAATATACCAACATGTATTTTCATCTAAGTAGACACTAAATATGATATATTATTATTTGCAAAACATTATATAAATTATATCATTTTTCAAAATAATATCTAATATTATATTATTAATTTTTTAATATAAGATCTTAAATTTAATAAAAGTATAAATTTAATGTAATATAGTTTTGGTGAAGTATACATTTCATCTAAGGACCAACATAAGTGGGGGGCGGGGAAGGGTCATTTTTTTCCTTAAGAATCAAGAAGAATATAAGTATGTGTTAATTTGGCAGATTAGGGATAAATTCCCTTCATTGGATCATATTCCTCATTCAAAGAGACCTAAAATTGTTCCTAGAAGCATTCAATTTGGTTAAGGAAAATATCTTTTTAGGGAGAAAAATTTCAATGGCACAAAACTTAAGGTCAATCTAAAGGGCTAATTAGCCATCCTCCAACGCCTATAAATACAAGTCAAGGAGCCTCATTTGGATACATCACATAAAGCATCTCTCTCTTCTCTAATTGGTTCGTACAATCTGAAAATTGCACGGTTCTCTTCACACATGCGAAGGATGAAGCCTTCTTTTCTGTTGGCCAAAATATACTACTATTTTGGTGACTTTGACCAGCATTGACCAACCTTATTTTGGGACATTTTGACTTGATTTGACCAGAATTTGACCTATTTTGGAAAGCTGAATTTATTGGCACAAGGACTGACGATTTTCAAGCATGTTGACTTGCATTGACTACAGATTGGTTAAAGCTTTGACCACATATTTGTCTCTCTTTTGACCAAGTTTTGTTGACTATTTTGAGTTGATTTTTACCGGTATTGAAGGCCAAGTTTTCTGCCCTTTGACCAAGCTTGATTGGAGGTGTTGAACGTTGACTTTGTGGACTAGTTAGGGTACACTTTGATTGTTGTTGACTTAGACAAAATTGCATACTTTGACAATTGACCGGAATTGACTTTTGAGGTTCATCATTGATTGGATATTGGTTTGTCTATTTGGATAGTCAAAGGTTTACTTTGACTCATTATTGAATTGGATTGTTGTACTCTCTGTTGAATATTTTATGACAATCTAATAAGAAGAAGAATTTGAAAGGGTTTTCCCCCTTGTGACAGTTTTTCCCTTGTCTTTGAAAAATCTTGGCTCTCTCTTGTCATTGCTTCTTATTGTCTCTTATTTCTCAATTTCATTTACTGTTCTATCTACAATTGCTATTATTTATTGGAAGATTGAATTAATTGCTAATTGAAGTTAAGAATTGGGCTAAAGTAATTGTAACAACATAGAATAGTGGAAAATTAATTAAATAGTATGCTTGGGGTTCAAGTCACACTTCCAATAACATTGTTGAAGCCTATGTTGAGATTCAACAAGAAGATTCAACACCCATGCCTAGTGCATTAAACATCTAGTTGCATTCAGCGCTTGGTTGCATTAAGCACCCAGACTAGGGTAGGGCCCACAGTGCTATTTTTGGGTGCATGTCTATTTTTATTATCCCTTAATTAAGATGGAAATTAAACTATAATCTATTATCAATGTGGACTTGAATGAGTTAACTAAAAGTGATAAATTCAGTTAGCTAGTGGATTTCGAGATAGAGGTTGTTGGTGAGGCATGCCGAGTAATTCTAGTTGTAACAAAGTTCAAAGTGCAGTGGTGCATGAGTAAGTGCAAGTTGTAAATCAATTTAACTCAGTTAAATGAGTTAAACTCAGTTGTGCTAGTAGTAACTATAGATACACTAGTGAGAGATCAAGTGAATTAAATATTAATTAATTCACAATCAGTGATCTCACATGTGACTGAGGATTTACTGTTATTAACTGCATGCATGTCAGATCTAGTGGAGATCCAATTGAGTTATAGGTGAAAGGGAGGTTGACTATTAGTTGTAGGATTATCTGCTTGCACACATGCAGGCAAACACCCATTGGAGTGCCCATGATACTTGCGCAGTCAAGGCAGAAAAAAATTCTTATCTTTTAGGGATATTTACCATCAGGGATTGCTCAAGCAAGGCAGGCTATCTGGAGGCTGAGAATTGGCTATGTGTTGGTCATTTTTGCATATGACAGTGTGAGAAAATTAGTTGAGTACTGGAGGGCTCTTGTGAGAAGAGTTTTGTATGTAATTTTTTCATGATCCATGCTTAATATACAATAGAAGATAATGGGGTTTTTAGCTGTAATATTTCCTCGAGAAATTATCTGTGTTGTGTGTGATTGATCTTTTTTCATTTTCATGTGATTAGCGATTGTGTTTTTAATTCCACAAAATATTTGTAGAAGTGATTCAGTATTTAACTTTAGTAAATTGTTAGAGTAGGTGAATCCAAGATATACATGCATGTTGTATAATTTCTACATGGTATCAGAGCACAGGAAATTGCAGAAGTGAAGCAGGAGCTGAGTTTGTGACTGGATATAATTCAAATTTGTAGAAAAACTTTCTTGGTGCTATAGCTAATTCAATATCAAAATGGATTTCAATGGTTTGAGGTTAGAGTATGCACTCGAGGGTAGATCGAACTACATTACTTGGAAGGACAGGATGGAGGCAGTTCTCGAAGACAATGGGTTGAAGGAATTCATTGATAAAGATGTTCCTAAACCCGATGCTGCAGATGCTGCAAATCTTGATGCATGGCAAGAAAGTAGCAAAGGCGAAGAGGATCCTATTGGAGGGAGTATGAGACCATATTGTCTTAAGCCTCCATGGGAAAGCCACACCATATGCAATGTGGAAGGCTTTGACAGATCTATTCCAAAGTAGCACCGACCATAGGAAATTGGCACTCAAAGATAAACTCAGGAAGATCAAGATGGAAAAGGGTGACACCATTCCAAAATATCTAACAAAGTTTGTCCAATGTTGGGATGAACTGGGGAACATTGGAATAACAGTTGTTGATGATGATTTGGTGAGCTTGGCTCTCCTAGGTCTTCCCAAGAGTTGGCACAGTTATCAAGACTCTGTCAATGGAAGGGAAAAATTTCCAGATTGGGAACGACTGTGGTCGGATTTGGTGCAGGAGGAGTTCAGATGGAACACCAAAGATGGATCTTCATCTAATAAAGAGGATGAAGAGGATTGTGCTTTGGCTGTCAAGGTGAGGAAGGGGAAGGGGAAGAAATTCCATTCTAAATCCGAGTCCAAGAATGACAAGAAGCAGGATATGTCCAAGGTGAGTGTTTTCACTGTCACGAACATGGGAATTTTGCTACTAACTGTCCACAAAAGAAGAAGAACAAGAAGGCTACTGGATCTGCATCTGGTGAGGCCCTTGCCTCGAAATTTAAGCTTGACTTCTCATTGATCACATGCATGGTGTCCAGTGCATTGGGATCTATTTGGTATTTGGATAGTGGCGCTTCCTTTCACATGACGGGAGATAAGGAACTTTTCAGTGAATAAGAGAAGAAAGATCTCCAGATGCATATTAAGATGGGCGATGACGGATGGTACAATGCTACTAGGATTGGTACCATTACCTTTCAAAGGGAGTCGGGTAAACCATTTCAATTAAAAGGTGTAATGCATGTACCAGGTTTGAAGAAAAATTTGGTCTCACTCGCAATGTTGGAGGATAGAGGCTATGACATTGTTTTTAGTGATGGAAAAGCTTTCCTGTGACATAAAACAACATGTCAAGCCAAGAGGATAGGGATTTGAGTTAATAATATCTACAATTTGGACGTAGATGGTTGTGCAGCGATGATGGGCAAGGAAGATCAAGTGGTGAGCCGGGATGAGGGCGAATTATGGCACAGGCAATTGGGCCATCTTCACCATGGAGCCTTGAAATTCATGCAATAGATTTCTACTTGTCTTCCCAAGGGTACACTTGCGCAGTCAGACACATGTAAGGGATTTACCATGGGAAAATATGTAAAGGCCACCTTTCATGAGAAGGAAAATCGAGCTTCAGGGATCCTTGAGAGAGTTCACACAGACGTGTGTGGTCCTTTCTCAGTTGCTTCAACAATAAAACATAAGTACTATGTAATCTTTATTGATGACTTTTCTTGTAAGTGTTGGACATTCTTCATGCAGAAGAAAGATCAAACATTCTCTAATTTCTGTGAGTTTAAAGCACTAGTGGGGAAAGATTCGGGGAAGCAAGTGAAGGCTCTTAGGAGCGATAATGGTGGAGAATACATCTCTAACGAATTCAAGAACTTTTTCAACAAATAAGGAATTCAAAGAGAACTCATAGCGCCTCTTAACCCACAACAAAATGGGGTCGCGAAGAGGAAGAACAGAACTATTTTGGGTGTAGCATGAGCGATGTTGCATGATCAAGGCCTACTGATGCATATATAGGCAGAAGCATGCCATATATTGGTACATGTGCGAAACCGTAGTCCTCATAGAGTACTTGGCATGAGTACACCTGAAGAGGCTTTCATTGGTAAGAAACCTGATGTTTCACACTTTAATATTTTTGGCTCATTTGTTTATGTGCATGTGACCAAGGACACCGGAAGAAGCTGGAACCAACAACTGAGGTTGGGATTTTTGTGGGGGACACTGAAACACCCCATAATTATCGTGTGTATTTTCCAAATAGAAAAATGACTGTTGTGCGATGGGATATCAAATTTGATAAGGAGAAAGCCATGCGGTTATCCCTTGAGAGGGACCTAGACTTGCATGTAGAGGAGGAACTGTTGGTTCCCAAGGATGAGTCTCAAGATGTGGATCAACCACATGAGGAGGTTCATGGAATGGAGGAAATCACTCATGCAGATCCATCCATCAGAAATGGCAGAAGGCGCACCACGAAAGATGATAGGCTGAGACTTGATGCTGCACAGAATGTAGGAGCCCTTACTTCACAGCATAGACAAAGACAGTCTTCTGACTGATTTAATGGATACATGGCTCTTATGAGAAAATGTATTTTGATTGAACCATCTTATTTTCAGGAAGTAGTGCAGCAACTTACTTGGGTTGATGCAATGGTGGAGGAGTATGACTCCATTGTCAATAACAGTGCATGGGAGATAGTCCCAAGACCGGTCGACAAATCAGTGGTTGGATCGAGATGGATCTACAAGGTAAAGAAAGCTGCTGAATGGAGTGTGGAGAAATACAAGGCCAAATTTGTGACCTGGGGATTCTCATAGATCGAGGGGATAGATTATGATGAGACTTTTGCACCTGTTGCAAGGTACTCTTCCATAAGATCCATCCTTGCACTCTCAGCGCAGATGGGCTGGTGCATTCATCAGATGGATTGGAAAACTGCGTTTCTCAATGGTATCATTGATGAAGATGGGTACATAGAGTAGCTTCAAGGTTTCTAGATCTTCAACAGTGAGTCACATGTGTGCAGACTCAAAAGAGCGTTGTATGGGCTGAAGCAAGCACCCCGTGCTTGGTACACTCGGATAGATAGCCATTTCACCGGACTGGGCTTCACCAAAAGTGAAGCAGATGCAAACCTATACCAGATTGTGGTTGAGGGTAAGATATTGATCATTGTTCTTTATCTTGATGATCTAATTTTTAGTGGTGGTGAGCAAATGATACACTCATGCAAGGAGGATCTTGCAAGGGAGTTTGAAATGAAGGACATGGGATTCCTTCATTATTTCCTTTTATTGGAAATATGACAGCGGGATGGTGAAATTTTTTTGTCTCAAGGCAAGTATGCAAAGGATATACTGGTTAAGTTTAACATGGAGAGTTGCAAACCCATGGATACTCCTCTTCCAAGAAATTGGAGGAAAGAGGATGCTACTTCTGGAGAGGTAGTAGATGCTATTGTCTATCGACAGTTAGTGGGTTCGCTGATGTATCTAGTGAACACGAGACCAAACATTTGCTACACAGTTAACCAACTGATTCAAGCTATGGTTAACCCTACTAAGCTCTTTGGGAAGGGGGGAAGCATGTCCTGAGATACCTGAGGGGAACATCAGAGAATGGTCTATGGTATAGAAGGACGGATGGAGTGAAGTTGCATGGCTTTGTTAGGGTCCTATAATAATAGGATTCATAATTTTGAATTGACTTTGATTAGTCTTGTAATATGTACATAATTTTCTTTCTGCAAATTGTTTTCCCATATCAGAAAAATAAAAAATGTAAAGAGGGTAAAAGTCCTAAAAGAAAAATCAAAGGACTTGAAAGAAAAAATATAAAAAAGAATAGAAAAATGGACCCCAAACAAAAAGAGATAAAAATAAAACATGAAAGTGATACAAATTCAAATGCCACTACTATTTACTTTTACTGCAAAATAAAAATTGTGTGCAGCTTGTTAAAATGCCACAATCCATGAAGGTTAAATAGCTTAATCTTAACCTCTCATGCTTTAAATTTCATGCTGTTAGATAGAGAATAAAGATCTATCCAAACAGTTTAATCTTGGCAGATTAGTAGTTAGGTAGAGAATAATAAGGAGCTCAACAGCTTAATCTGAGCCCTTGGAAGAAACAAGGATAGAATTAGTTAGTTTGTTGTTTTAAAAGAAAAAATGAGTAAGGGTTTGCAAGCTCAAATGCACCCATGAAAATTAAGAAAAAATGTTAGGGTAACAGATGGGTAGGCAGAAGCAGTTTTTACAAATCATGGATAAGCATAAAATTGGTCATTTCATTTACTAACTTCCTTCAAAAAAATCATTCCCTTGTAAAAATACTCCATCCCCTCCATTTTCATTCTTTCCCCTTCATTTTTCCCTTTTTCCCATTATCATCCATTTTCCTTTGCAAAAAATACCTTTTACTTAAGAAAAGTAAAACCCTTTAACTAATTCCCCTTTTATTCAAAAATACCCAAAAAATAATTTATCCTAAGTATAAATGCTAAAATATTATGTTGGGACCCATTACGAAGAAATCTATTTGAAACATCAGATTTAACATTATACTTAGTTTAAACACACATCCCGCAAATACATTTATTTATTAACATTAACTTATGTATTAACTTCTTATATATACCTTTTAGCTCGTATTAATATTATTCATTTATAATATATCCCAACCCATATTTTTATTTTAACCTATGTTATAAATACTCCACATGTTATATAATCCCGCCATCCCATAAGTTAAATTATTAACCCATGTTTATTAATCCCAGTCCCATTATATATAATCCTCGCTAGTTATAAAATTACATCTACCCGCATCCCATTTGTTAAATATAAATAATCTTCGCCTATCATAATACACTCATGAATATGTATTAAACCTTAGTTTAAATACATATAAACCTCCCACGTTGTTGAAATCCCAGGCCCCACACCATCAAACCTTACAACTCTATCGCACCATCTCAGCCTTCCGATCATCATCTACCAAATCTGACGGTGGACATCCCTTGTCGCACATTCCTTAGCGCGATATTTAACATACCCCATGGCTTGCGATAAGCGTGGTTTTCGGGCTTTCTCTCCCCTCTACGTGTCTTAATCGTATTGGATCACACAAATCAAAATAATTCCACTTACGACCTTTATTCATTGCGAAAACCACTCTCGGTTTTTTCCTCCCCCGCGCCTAAACCACTCATCCATTTGAATTGACCGCGTAATCAATGCATTCAGTGTTGAATGAAAATGCTTATAAGCCATCCATTTTCACTCTTTTTAATTTCTGTTACCATTTTCATGAAGAAGAAGAATTTTAGACTGAAACAAACGTTGCCGACTCCGTTTTAAAGCCTAATTGAAACATAATTCACCAATCTGCCGCTATAAACATTGCAGAAGTAATCCAAAGTGCTATCAAGACCATCAAAAGCTTCTGAAAGCCTTCTACAACCCCAAAAACCCTTCTGCACAGCAAAACTTCAGTTTTTCCAAGTATTCTTCAGAAGAACAGGCCCATTCATCAAACTAAAGAAGTAATATAGTTAATCGAATCATTTAGGAGCCTTTAAACCTAAAAAAAACCCAGTTTCTTCATAAATCCTTTGTTTTGTAAACCCTGAGCGTCTTTTCATAGATTCTGAAGCCTTGGACTGTTTTTAAACACAGAGTTTGATTAATTGAAGCCATCTACAGACTTGAAAAAGCCTTCTGTGACCTTCAACCCTTTCCTACATACCCTAGGCATCCTTTTTGCATAAAATTGATGTCTTGAGATTATTTTTATCATAGAGGATGCATTATAAGCCCTAGATATCATTTGCAGAAGCTCTAAGGTCTTAAGATTTCCTTTTTTACAGAGATTACAGTTTGATTAATTGAATGAGTTTAAAACCTTTTTGCAGACAATGGATAAACCCCTGTTTTTTCCAAATCCTTCTGCAAACTGCCATAAAATTTCAAAGGTGCTCCTAAAGGCCTGAAATCAATGTTCTAAGGTCAAAAGAGTATTAAAACTGATAAATCAAGTAAAGAAATGGCTTCCAAAAACATTTTAGTAGTAAATCCTCTACAACCCCCTATTGTAGATGTAGAGCACACTCCCCTGGCTGATACAGACTTCAAGATTACTGATATAGTGACAAAATTCAACCTTCTTGAGCTCCACTGTTGGAGCTATGAAAAATCCCTAGATTAGGCTGATGAAGTGTTCATCTGGGAGTCAAATTTGCCAAAATATGTTGTTCCTCATACTTACCAATGCCCAGAAGTAATCAAAATCTTCCAATCATGCTACTCTCCTGATCAAAGATCCATAGTAAACCCTGAAAAAGAAGTCATGTTTACTATTACATCAGATTCAATCAAAAAAATGCTTCAGATACAACCTGGACTAGATGAAGTTCCTTTGTCCATTAAATCCCTCACTCAGTTATACTTGTATCTGGACTTACCCAAGAAGTTCCAAAATTTTCACACCTTCATGCCTTCTTATGTAGAAATTCCCAAGCTAAACCCTCCATATTCTTCTGCTAAATTCTCTTAAAGGGCAAGACATATCATTTCCATGTTGTCTTTCATCCTTGGTTATTTTACAGATGAACATGCTGATGTTGCAGTGCTTGGTTTCTTGTCTACTTTTACACCTGGTCAGCCTCCTGCTACCATTTTTAACTTTTCCTAATACCTTGCTGACAATATCCATGAGCAATTGGTCAAATTTTCTTCTGAAGGTGTTTTCAAGTACTCTTCATTCCTATTTCACATGTTCCTATCCTTTTAGTCTGAGAAGCTTAATATAAGCCTTCAGAAGCTTGATGTGGAAGCAAACCAACAATCAGTCATCTTTTGGACTTCCTTGATAAGGAAATATTCCAATGACTTCAACTATATAGATTTTACAGACTCCTTCATTCATCCCATAGTCAATTTACTGAACAACAATATACAACCCAAAATTAGTAATGAAATCAAGAAGGTCCTGCAATTGTTTGAGCATAATAGAACAGGTGATTGGTACTTGTACCAAAACCATACAGAAATAAGAGTTTATGGATCAAGTCCTATCCCTTATAAAATGCCCAAATACCTCCCTATGAGAGTATTTGCCTTGGAATACATAAGGCAGATTATTAATTCAGATGCAGTTAATTTCTTAATAGCAAAGAAGAAAACATAGTTCAAGTTGAAGAACCAGGTTGTCCCTTTTATCTGTAACAATAGAGAGGCAGGTCCTGAAGCAGAAAAATGTTTATAGGAGTTCAAGTTCAATCCCAGTTTCCTATGGTATTATGATCCCCTTGGTGTTATTAGTAAAATGAGAGTTAAATGAAAATTAAGTCCATATGTACATGAAAAGAACCGAATATTGAGAAATTCTCAAACCAAACTGAATGGTTAGAGAACACAATGGTAGAGGCAGAGAAGCAAAGTGATACTAGTCAAAATTTGCCAACTCCCGCCCAAGAAGACAGAAATATAAAGAGAATCAGAGAGGAAGGATCCTATAAAGCAGAAACTACAATAGAGACCAAATTCAAATTGAGATACAGTAAAAAGCTAAAGCTAAATCGTGCCAATAAATAAAAGGAAACAATAGAGGTGATTGATATAGAAATAGCAAAAAAAGACAATGCACCTCCTACAATAATTGAAGAAGAAGAACAACCTACTACTTCAAAGACTCAACTAATTCGAAAGCAACACAACATTGAATTTTCTTCATCTAAGAAAACAACAGAAAGGGACATGGATATAAAATAAAGATACAAAGAAATCAAAGCCAGAAATGAAGAAATTAAGACAAAAATATATTCTCAGTATCTAAAACAAACTCCTGGCATCCATAATAGACTACTTTCAACCTTTGATTACAAGAATAAGAAGATTTAGATGTCATTTCTTCAACCTACAGTTCAGACTCCTAAGACATCCTCAGATTACAAAAAGATAGGGTTTGAAGTCCCAGTCCCGGATATTCATCCTCTGGATCAAATTGAATTTCATAAGCAGGCAGGGGAGATGATTTATTCTACAATGACCACCAAGGCTATGAGTGCACATAAAATACAAAACACTCTGGTAAATGTTAGAGATCAACTCAAATTGGAGAAATCATCTTCACAGGCAAAGGAAACTAGAATAAAATCCTTGGAAGAGCTAGTAATTGAAGTAGGATATGATCCTCAAAATGTAAAAGTTGGAGAAGAATTGATCAAGAAGAAAAATGTAGACATTGCTGCATTAAAGAAGAAACTAAAGTTCCCCCCTACAGAACATCCTCAAGCCAAGGTGGTCTTACAGGATACCAATAAAAAATATGAGATGATGAATCTCATTTTACAGTTAACAACTTAGATAAAGGAAATGGAAATTGAAATGGAGAAGTTGGTCCAGGAGAAAGAAGCCAACAAAGTAGAGGAAGTTCCTGCCACTGTCATCCCTGTAGTCACAACAGATGTACCTTCTACTTTGGCAGAATCACTGGCTCCTAATGTCCCAATGGCGACAACACTTCTAGTTACTTCATCTACAACTTCAGCCACATAATCTTCAACAACAACAACACAACATTCAGATGAAGAAAGAAAACTAGTAAAGGTTATGCAAGATATGTCTATTCAGACCAATGAGATAAACAGATTAAAAGAACAACTTAAAAGTCTTGAAGATGCAAAGAAGCATGCTCAAATAAATGCTAAGAATGAAGAACAAAAAGCCAACAGATTGAATGAAAAACTGAAAAAGTTGGAAAAAGAACTAACACTGAAGGAACCAATGGCACATGTCAAGCAACAGTTATGGTCCAATATCATTGAAGGAGTCAACGATATTTAGCCATCCATACAGGTCATATATGACCAGAAAGACTTAGTGAAATCAGCAAGAGAAACAATTCAAAAGATAAAAGAAGAACTTGGTAAAAAACCTGAAGAAGCTCTTGAAATCATCAAGTTTCTAAATTCTAAGAATAAACAAGAGCTAGAAGAGATTGGAATTAATGATAGAGCAGATACCATCCTAGAAGTTAGGAAGGTAATCTCTAAGAAGAATTTGATGATACAGTTAGAAGAGAAATGCCAGAACATGGAGATTGCTATCACAAGGTTCATGATCAAGTTTGATGTTCTAAGGAAAAAATACCTTCCCAATCCTCTAGTTATTAATGATAGATTAATGAAACAGGATGATTATGATAAAAAGATAAGATAATTTGCCAGAGAAAAAGTGAACAATTTAGCCTTGTAGGGAATCCCAATAGGGAAGGTGCTTTACAAGAATTTTGAGAATTTGTTTTACTTACAGCATGAAGTAAAACACTTATTTGTGAACAATGCAACATTCTAAAAATATACTGAAACTGATGAAAACTTTAGAAGGATGATGAAGATAAAACTGGCAGAGGCAGAATTTTGGGAAAAATTAACTGATTTACTGTAAAATCATATTGCAGTGAGCACAGAGCAATGAAAGTAAAAACAAAGCTTTCTGTTTTTACATCAACATTTACAGTTTTGCAATAAAAGAGTATCAGGATAAAGAGTATCGGCTCCAGGTCAAAGTTTAAAGTAAATCAACAAATTACAGAGCAAAAATGAATCTTCCAACGTGAAAGACACCTCACTGTCTAGTTGCATCTTCATTGAACAACAAAGAGATAAAGCATTGACAAAATCAAGACAGAAAACCATTTATTTCAATAAAAAAGAGACAGTTAGCATTAGTTAGAAAGTTGTCACTATATTCTTGCATGAAGATATTTCTTTTCCATGAATAATTCCTAAGTTTATTCTAGGATATTTTGTATGAGTTTTTGTATAAATACTTCTCATTTAGAAGTATTGAGTGTGGAAGAATTGCTGAACATTTCTATAGATTGTACTATTCTGAACCTAAGGGTTTTTTGTACCAATTTCAATTTAGCAGGCTAGATTAAAGCAATAAAGCATCATATTACATGATTCATGTGTTGGGCTACTACAGTGAAGTATTTTCACTTGTTTCTTTGTCAATTTCTTATGTTTTCCATCAATACTTAAATGTGTTCTAAATCTAAATGATAAATCAAGAATTATTATTTCAGAACATGTTAATAGCACTCTATTTTGACTGATTATCATTTATATGTTTTCCACTGATATCCAGATTGGGGAACCCTTAATTACTCCCTAGTTTCTATTGACCTCTGCCTTTTCACTCATAATCCAGATTTAAGAACTCTTAATTGCTCTTTTATCCCGATTAAAACCATTTTCACCATCAACCTTGAAAATCTGAAGTGACTCAAATATCTTGCCCTGTAAACATTTCCCTTTAGAACTTGATCCTGATATGACTACTTGACACATTGAGTCCATTAGCCCAATGGAATACAGATCTACATCTATCCATCTAAGTAAGTGATTTCACCACCAAATCAAATCAAAATCCAAAACCAATTTACTCTACATAACTAGCCTAAAATCAAATACAATCAACAAAGTTAAATCATATAGAGAGAGCCCTCTCTGAGCATTAGGAAGGCTAGATCCTAAGGCTTAAAAGTAGGTTTTTGGTTACCTCTAATATTCTTTAAACCAAAAATTTCACAACTTTAAGAATTATTAGAGTGATAACAGGCTTCACAGATGCAGATTAGGTTGGAAATCCATCAGACAGAAAGAACACATCAAGGGGGATCTTTAGCATTGGATCGACAACAGTTTCATGCTACAACAGGAAACAACGATCCGTGGCACTCAGTTCAATAGAAGCAAAATACATGGCAACAAGTCAAGCTGCATGTGAGGCTATTTGGATGAGAAATATCTTGGTTGGTTTTTTTGGTTCTTAGATGGATCCGACAGTGATTCATTGTGATAATTAGAGTTTCATTAAACTCACGATTAATCATGTGTTTCATGATAGGTCCAAGCATATAGATATACGGTGCCATCATCTCAGATATTGTGTGTAGAGGAGGATCATGTTGCTTCAGTACATTCCCATGAAATATCAGGATGCAAATATTTTGGCGAAGGCGCTCACCAGGAGCAAATTCGAATACCATAGAGATAGGATCGGGGTGAAGGATAATCCCTTTCTTGTTGAGAGGGAGTGTGGAGATTCAACAAGAAGATTCAACACCCACGCCTAGTGCATTAAGCACCTGGCTACATTTAGCACCTGGTTCCATTAAGCACCCAGACTAGGGTAGGGCCCACAATGCTATTTTTTGGTGCATGTCTATTTTTATTATCCCTTAATTAAGATGGACATTAAACTGTAATCTATTCTCAATGTGCACTTGAATGAGTTAACTGAAAGTGATAAATTTAGTTAGCTAGTGGATTTCGAGTTAGAGGTTGTTGGTGAGGCATGCAGAGTAATTCTAGTTGTAACAGAGTTTGAAGTGCAGTGGTGCAAGTTGTAAATCAGTTTAACTCAGTTAAGTGAGTTAAACTCAGATGTGCTAGTTGTAACTAAAGACACACTAATGAGAGATCAAGTGAATTAAATATTAATTAGTTCACAATCAGTGATCTCACATGCAACTGAGGATTTACTATTATTAGATGCATGCATGTCAGATCTAGTAGAGACCCAGTTGAGTTCTAGGTGAAAGGGAGGTTGACTATCAGTTGTAGGATTATTTGCTTGCACACATGTAGACAAACACCCATTGGAGTGCCCATGATACTTGTGTAGTCAAGGCGGGCTAGAATTCCTATCTTTTAGGGATCTTTACCTTCAAGGTTTGTGCAAGCAAGGCAGGTTGTCTGGAGGCTGAGAATTGGCTATGTGTTGGTTAGTTTTGCATATGACAGTGTGAGACAATTCGTTGAGTACTAGAGGGCTCTTGTGAGAAGATTTTTGTATGTAATTTTTTCATGATCCATGCTTAATATACAATAGAATATAGTGGGGTTTTTAGCTATAAACTTTCCCTAGGAAATTATCTGTGTTGTGTGTGATTGATCTTTCTTCATGTTCATGTGATTAGAAATTGTGTTTTTAATTCCGCAAAATATTCGTAGAGGAGATTCAGTATTTAACTTTAGTACAAAGTTAGATCAAGTGAATCTAAGATATACATGCATGTTGTATAATTTCTACAACCTATGCCTTATATTAGGGTTTCTGCAAAATTGGAATCTGGGAATTCAGGAGATGGTTGTTTTCAGTGACTCCCTAAATATAATTTACCATTTATATTTATGATCTCTCCCCTCAAATACAAATATAACTCACATTTTCAAGTGGATTTATCAGTTGAATGAGTCTATCCCTAAGAATAAATGTCTCTGTGTTCTCATATTAAACAACTCTAAGGCTAATATCATGGCTAATTTGGGTCAACGTTAATTCAAGGTGAACTCTGGTGGCATGGGAAAAATGGATATGCCCCCCTTCCTTAATGGTTAATCAAGAGACTCATAAATCAAAGTGAAGGAATAATTCCTCATGGTTTAATGTAACATTTTGATGCTTTGTAAATTTTGGTTTTTGTTATGTCAGTATTGTCGAATATACAAATGAAATACTATACATATTGTAGCATTTTGTTCAAAAACTTTAAAGTGAGAATTCTATAGATGGTCATTGATACATACTCCATTTCGACCATGTCCATTGATTTCAACTTGCTTATGTAAATCATGTATCTAAACTAAGCTTTAGCTTAGTGTCTTTAAATACAATAGTTATTCTCAATTATTATTAAAAAATGTACAAATTTAATGTAACATAGTATATATATATACCTTTTTTCTATTTAATTAGAATTGAAAATTTTATATTAAATAAAAAGGCTATAGTTGATTATGATAAAATTATAATTTCGAGGTTTCCAAGTCATACAAACATTTCTTATCTATTGTCTTATGAGTGTTTATATTTTTTAGTTTATGAAAATTCACAAAATTCCTTTTTATGATCAATACTTAGACATATATTCTACAAAAGGTGTCTAATAGTATGCAAACTTTTAAATACATTCAAAAAAATAGAGGGGAGGTTCATCCACTAGAAAGAGAAATATAATTGCTTATTGGATTGATTTTTTGTTGTTCTTAGGAATAATATTAAGGAAGAGACTAGTGCTAAAGAGGTGTTTACTATTAATTTACTTGATCATTTCTTGTCCTATATGCCTTCTTTAGCTAAGTAATGGTGGAACTGAGCAAATGTTCTCAAGGAAGAGAGTGATTGTGGTGCTAAGAGAGTTCTTTAAGAAGAATATGCTTTAGACTTTTATTTTCTTCTTCTAGAGTAAGGAATTGTTGAGTTAATTAGATGAGGATAGGCATGAAAACTTCAATTGTCATGGCTCTTTTAAATTGTTGGTTTGAACTATTTTTCCACGCCATGAATTGGGCCAATAAGTCCTACAAAAAATTATCTAATATATTAATGTTGAGACAAGGTTCTTCTAGTAACTTTTATTTCTAAAAAATTCATTGCTACTTGGAAGTCCCTTGTAGAACATAAAGATACCTCTAGTAATTGTTCTTTAGGTAAAAGTTGAATTCATGGAATTCAAAGTTATTCAACATTAATTCCCCTATCAAGAAGAGGGTTAGATGAATTCCATGGGAAGATGGGTCTCCAGACAAAGTAAAAAAGAGACTCAAAACAACAAGGGAAAGGCAGTGAATGAGGGGCCTTCAACCACTCTAATTGAGAGAGAGGAGGCAGAGGCCAAGGAGAAGACTTGAACTTGAAAATAATAAGGGAGTCTAAAGAGAAAATAAAGAGGTTCCAATGTAAATTTTCTTATAAAGCCAAAATTGGCTAATTAAACCTAGATTGAAAACTTGATGTTGCTTTCCACCTTGTGCCATAATTCCCATCCCATTTATGTCTTGCCTATTCATGGGAAAGGGTTAGTAAGTTGAAGTGCAGTGTGTTGTGAGGAGGATGAGGTGGTCTTGTCAACCATCTTCACACATGGTTGTCTTTATTATTCATGTTGTGATCCATGTTTCAATGCAAAGCCATGGTATCTGATAAGTGGGTATGGTAATTAAAGGATTGGTTGATCATAATACTTGTTAATATTGATACACCCCATTTTTTGTGTCATTTCTTAATTGAATAGATTATTTTCTTCTTGATTTAAATCCCCCATGACATGAACTAAGTAGTTGAAGCAAATGGTTATAAAATAAATTCAAATATGCGATCTAAAGAGTTGATATTTAAGTTAAAGAACTTGATTATTAGGGAGAAGTCTTTAATCACAATTATTTTAGATCATTAAGAATTATTATTAAATTTAGAATTTTAAGCAATGCATAAACCTCCACCATATTATTGGATGTTGTACATAAACCTTAAACATAAGAATACACTTTTATTCCTCTAAGATTATAAATAACCACTTACACTTAACACCGCCTCGATATATATAATCTATAAAACCAACATACTAAATGAAACAAACAATTATGTTACAAAATATAATAAGAAATATATATTCCATATAAAATAAATGCAAAATACTATATTTTTTCAAAATTATATATATATATATATATATATATATATATATATAATTTTTTTTATTTTATTTTTTAAAATTGATGATGGTACTTTATTTTGTTTTTAAATAAATCAAAATAAATAAAAAAATAAATTGTAAAATAACATCTCAATAAGTTTTTATATAAAAGTATATATATTATTTTTTTATTTTATTTTTTCAAATTTATAATTGGAAAAATCACATCTCATTAAGTTCTTATATAAAAGCATAATTTCAAATAAGCCACTTATTTTTTAAAATAATTTTCTTAACATATAATTATGTTTATAAGCTATTATGTAAGTACACACTTATAAGATATGTTGATAGGCTATTATGTAAGTACACAGTTATAAGACATGTTTAGTTACAAGACATGTTTATTTAGGAATAGATTTTTCAAAATCTTAACTCCGAGTCCTCTTCTTTCATTACCAAATAGATGGACTCCTCACTGCCTATTTATGATCAACCTCTTTGATTCCCAGATCAAGAGGACTTCGAGATCGAAGACTTTTGACCCCATACCCAAAACTCTAAGAGTAGTGCTCAAGTTTCCTAGATTTTCAAGTGAGTCTAGAGCTCGAGGCTCATCCCTCAAATTTGTTCCAGGTCTTCCTTCTTCATAATTCCACATTTTCTTCTTCCCGCCATCAACCCCACGTCTTCATCTCCTTCAATCTCTTTATATGAGGGAGGTATCTTCCCTCCCAAGGCATCTCCTCACTGCCATAAATTAATCCATCAAACACCTAGGCAGTCGTCGCCTTCTGACACTCTGTATTTTTATATAAACAAAAAAATTATTTATATTACCTTTGATATAGTGACCACAAATGTTTATATCAACGGATAATTACTTATTGCCACATTGTTTAACGATTGACAACCTAAATATCAAACGCTATTAGTCGACATCCCTCTAGTTATGGAAAGAGAGATCATTACGACTTATAACCTACACATATAAATCATGAGATATTTATACGCTCTTGCTTATATATAAGCTAGCTAATTCTAATGACAGGCTTTTTCCAATGGCTTCTATTACTTGACTGACTTACTCTTTGGTATCACTTTAATTTGATTGTAAGTGTGTTACTGTACCCCAGCTGAGAAAGCTTTTGTAGAGCCTCATACACAATGGTTTTGTTTTCCCACAGAATTGAAATAAGGGTTATTACGTTGTATAGTGTATTATAATTACATTTTACTTTGTATAACATAAAATATATTTTCATTTTATTCTGTACAATATATTGTATTTACATGTTATTTTGTATAATATATCATAGTTACATATTATGATGGTTATATATACATAAATATCTCACTCAATGTATTAAATATATTTTTGTGAGTTATGTATTTAATTAGTAGTTCAATAATTAATTCATGTATCATATACTTGTACTTTTCTCATAGTTTATTAGTATGTATATTAGTGCAGTACATGTGATGTATGCATATATGGTTATCATATACATGTCTTATATGCATGCTAATATTTCTATTCTTTTTGTAATTCAATATAGGTCATTACAATTATTAAGTGAATAGTAAAGATTTAACCTCCACATAATATTTTCATATATTTTTAATAGTAGTCATAAATTAAGGTTTAGATTTATCTTATAAGTAGTTTTTTTTTTTTTTTAATCAAATCAATTATAACAAAAAAGTTATATGAACCTGTGTCATGTGAATATGAATTATTAATTTTTCGGTATGTGGTATTATTAAAACATAATATTGTAACTAAGCTTTTAGAGATTCAAAGTCTCCATGAAAAAACATAAATAAATCTCTATATTGAGAATCTTGTTACTGCGGTTTTTAAATATATATAATTTTTTTTACAATTAATAATAGCAACTACTGATAGACTGAAACAATACCGATTTTGGTTGGCCTTTAACTTTTTAAGGTGGTCAACAGACCTGGTTTCCTTCGGACAGGTTGATGCACCAACTCACTGTTGTATTTATTTAGCAACTTGCTCTAAATAATAGAAAAAGTCAGGTCCTACGGAATTTACAAAAAAATAAAAATAAAAATTTTTGGTTTATTTTTTATAATTAATTAAATTAGTAATAATAATTTTAAATAAAATTATAATTCAGTTAATTATTATTATTATTATTTTTTAAATCTTTTCAATGTGAAATGTATGATGAGGTCAGTGTATTGGTGGCTAGGTGATTACCACCCATTTAATTTATATGGTTGCCTTAGTTTTCACTGAATTTAACTTTATAATTTAGAGTTGTCTTTAATGCAACTTTTTAGAGTTTCCAGTGGATTTTCTAGCCGAGGTGAAATCTTGATTTGTGTTATTTAAACTGGTTCTTTTTATTACATATATGGATTGAGTATCTTGAAAAACCCCTAGGGCACTTTGATTGTGCAGAGTTTACCCATCAAACTTGTGATTTCAATGAATTCCCACATATTTTAGACAAATCAAATCGGAAAGATAATCAGAAATTTTTTCAAAAAAATCAATTAAAGACAACTCCTTATAATTTTTCTCTTTTTCTTTCTCAACTCAATTGAATTTTATAATTTTTCTCTTTTTCTTTCTCAATTCAATTGAATTTTATTAGATGACTTATTTCAAGAATATTAAGAAAGAAGAGCAAGATTAAACAATCAACTTAATTTATCAAATTACAAAATACTCCTAAAAATTACAATCTAAATAATTTTCCATATTTTAAATCTTTTTCACATGACAGTTTAAGATAAGATGGCCCTACAATGACATTTAAGCCAATTTTTATGTTTTTTTAAAGATAAGATGGTCCTATAATGACATTTAAGCCAATTTTCATGAACTCTAATGTTCTAAATTAATTTAAATTAATTAATTAGGGGGTCATAAGCTGATATATCTACACGTTGAATGAGTACATCAAGTCAAAGAAAAAAAATAAAAAAATTGCCAATGACCCCATCCATGTTCAACACTAAAATTTGAAGTTCACACCAACACACCACGCGTCCACCCATAAAGTAATTGAATAGGTGGAGGATATGACAATGAAGTTATAAACAACTCAGCTACTTACGTCCAAAATTTGTTGTGGGGTCACACCATCAAAAGGAGCTTTCGGAACCACACCAAACGTGCACATCCCTTTATGGTTCGTGGTATCATGAACTTAAAGAAAATAATAATAAATTAAAATTAAACAAAAAGGCCATATAGAACTTTCCATGAATTCACGTGACGACGATAAGAGCCCGGGCCCACAGATAGGTACCACCTAAATTTGTTTGCAACTTCATTCAATTATGTTTTCCTAGTGGACCAAATGGCTTATCCATTTCTCCACATTTTCCAACGACACGTGGACCCCAAAATGTCCCCAACACTGTACATCCCATCCACCCCTACCAAATTTTGTTTTATGTGACACTATCAACCAACTTTAGTATTATGATTTAAACACTATAGTAAGTCAACCACCCTCACAAAAAGATTGAGGAAGTGACAATCCTTTATATTTTATTTTCGAGGTGCTGTCCCTTTGGGGGGTTATTAAACCGAACAAGGGAGGTGCATGAGATTGCACTATGCTCAATGATGAGATTGAAGCAATACGGTGAGTTACATAAGAGTAAAGTTTACAAGAGACTTTGAGTCAATATGGAGCCATCTAATAAAGTTCAACCATCTAATAAAGTTCATTTTTAAAATCTATAGAGAGATTTCCCTTCATATAGTAACAAGAATTAGTTCTTATAAATTATTATCGTTAACATTGTTTTTTATTAACATTGTTGAGAGTTTAAATTATTTGACCCAACTCTCATACTTGTACTTAGAAATGTTGGGACTCTATGTGGTATACTTGGCATTAACTTCATTACAATGAGACTTATTGGAGAGTTGCTTTGATAGGTTATGGCTACCTTAAGTGATCCTTTTTATTTTTGAGGTGCTTGGTATTGTTGTTGTTGTTGTTTTATTTTTTATTTTTTAAACCTATTATAACTTAGTTGTTAAGTTAATAGTGATGATAATCATTACTGGCTACTACCTTTTTATTTTTGAGGTGCTTGGCATTGTTTTTGTTTTTGTTTTTTCGTTTTTTTTTTTTTTTAAACTTATCATAACTTAGTTGTTAAGTTAATAGTGATGATAATCATCATGGCTACTATTCACAATGCAGGTTGAATCATCACTATTATTTAAGAAAAATCAAGTCACATGGAATAACCTAGTTGGTGGTCCATAGGAAGAGAAAAATCATCCCGGATGCGGGTGCAGATGTTAGTGTTTAAAGTGATGGGATGGGGGTGTGGCATAAGGGGAAGCCACTTGCCCACCCGCAAGAATGCTGTCATTCAGCTCTTAAATTCGACTACTCAACGTTTAATGCCATTTACTCCAGGTGCTCGTAACAACCATAATCCCGCTCCTCGATACACCTTCGCGTGCTGCGATATGGCTCAGCCTTCAGTTCATACTTATGGCGGTTCACTGTAGTCGATTCACAGTTGCACGGTCGATTGGGTTGTTATAATGGAGCGTCCCTCTGGTCTGAACATAATTCCCCCGCCAGTGAATCTGTGGTGTGCTCCAGGGGCAGGGCTTTCAAATGTTCGCACTGTAACTGGTTAGAGGAGCTGTCTCAATTGTTGTTTGGATTTTGGAGAAAATATCCACTTCTCCCACGCTGGTTCTTGCAAGATTGCTTTTGTTGCTCTGTTTCCCCTCTCGCCTCAGTCTTCTGTCCATCTTTCGCCTCCCTGCCCTACTGTCTCAATTGCGAATATGCCGCGCCTTAGGCAGAGAATGCATTGCAGAAGAGGCTCCACAAGGCACCAAATCAGGTGCTCTCCCTCCACCTCTGGCACCTCCTCTGCGTCTACCTCCCATTTAGACAGCCTTCATAGAGGGCGCCTTCTCCACTCTGGTCGTCGCCTTGCTTCCCCCACTCCTTCAGCTCTTCCTGCTCAAACCCACACCACACACTTTTCTTTTAACAGTTCTCTCAATCGACCCCGGGTGACTGCCTCAATTACGGTCATCTTTCATGAAGAGCCTCAGGCAATTGCTCCCAGTTCACGCTCGGCGGCTAAGGATTCAGAGCAAATTGGTGGGTCGAAGCATCCTGATAGTGCGAACTTGCAGGGTCAGATGGGCAAGGCCACGCAGGACCAGGCGATCAAGGACGCGGTGGGTCAGCCTTCTGTGAGGCAGGACGCGGTGCAAGCGAGCGAGGCGCAGGTTACTCCTCCACCTCCCGGGAAGTTAATCCATTCTACTGCCGACCTATACAATGCTGACGGGGAACCAGATGAACTTTGGTGCAGAGTCGTCTACGAACCTCCTGATGAGTAGTTCCTCCTCTCCACTTTGGTTTTTTTTGCTCCGTTTCTGCCCATCCTCACGGGCCTGTTTATGTGCTTCCTGCTGTCACCGATCATGCATATGTTTTTTTTTTGCAACGATATGATCTCTAGTACTCTAAGTCTCTGGCTGCCCTGCGTGGGATTTTTCTAATGAACTGTTTCAGACTGGTTTCCCTCCTGTAGGGCAGTCTTCAAACTATGGTTTTTTGTTTAAAATGCCACAATACTAGGTAATGATCCGGCCTCGGCCCACTGTACTCTACTCTTTTTGTTAATAGATTACTTTTACATAGAAAAAAGAAGAAGAGAAAAATCATGCCACCTAGAATAACTAGTTGGTTGTCCATAAGAGGGTAGGCTTTCACTTCTGCCGAATACCTCTAGGCCTTGAGACATTAACATGTTACCTTGCATCCAAAAAAAACAAACACTTAATAAAAAAAAATCCATTTTAAAGCATACTCCAAACCTATATTAGGAAATTATATTTACTTATATTATTTTTTGTTTTTTTTTTTAATATTTTTTAATTAAATATATAATTCAAAATTTAAAAACTTTTTAGTGGTGAATTAGATATACAAGTTAAAGTGAAAAACAATCATATTACAAAGATGCAAAAGGTTGTTTCCTTTTAAAGACATGACACTTAACCTCAATGCCTTTTTGGTCTTTTAGGTAATCTTATGCTCTTATATTTTATTAATATAATATCTTTAGTATATAAAAAATAATTTTATCAAAAACAACTTATTAAAGCTTTATTAAATTTCATCTATATATTTATTAAATAAATTATACATATTTTAAATATAATTTTATTAAAGCTTTTTTTAACTTATTTTTTTGTCAAAATATTTTAAATTTAATTTTATTAGAAATCTCTTTTCTAACTTAATTGTTCCCTTTATTGCATATTCTAAATCTAAATTTATTAATAAAAATTTTATTATTATTATTATATTTGTGTTTAAGTAAATAAGAAAAGAGACACTAATATTATCTTTCAAATTAACATTCAAACTCAATTAATTTTAAATTAACATTCAAACTCAGCTAGTTTTACAAAGTCAAAGGATATAAATATAGTTTTACAAAGTCAAAGGATATAAATATTTCGTAAGAGTATAAATTTATTTTTATAAATATTTCGTTAGAGTACAAATTTATTTTTAATCTAATATTTGTCTTTATTATTGATCTTCTTCAATTTTATTCGGTGGAAAGGCACCTTATAATTCAATATGAGAGATGTACGTCTCTAAATGAGTGTAAACATTTTACCTATATAAAAAGATAAATATATACTCATGTAAATAAATATATTTACTTAGAATTACTACTTATTATAATTTAAGAAAGTCTTTTCACCAAAAATAAATAGGATTTATATGTAATTAAGTATACTTACCAAAAATTACTACCCATCATTATTTATGAATTTCTTAACACAAAAATAAATAAAAGTAAAAATTTGATGATTGCCTTCGTAATGTTTATTTTAATAATAATAATTTCATATATTAAATATATAATAATTTATTATTATTAATTTATATAATTAAAGTACAAAGAAATCATGATTCACGCTTTTTAATATGTATTAATGATTACATTTTTCATAGCTATTATCATATTACAATTATTTATGACATTATTATAATAGATTTAATATAAATTAGATATATTACATGATATTAAAGTTAGATATATTACATCTTATTATTTAAGTGACATAAGATTGTTGTATGGTTTGAAAATGAAGGTGATGTTTCCTTCATGAAATTTATGAAGAGTTTATCATGAATAAACTTTAAAATGATAGAAAAATAGGTGAAGGCTATCATCCAAAATTTGTTTGTACATTTCTATCCAATTTTCCCATACTCTAATTTGAGACATTATTTATGAATAATAAAATGAGTTTTAATATAATATTTGGTTTAATATTAATATTAAATGTTTAATATATTGTAATACATATTAATAAATTAGACTAGAGAGATATAATATAATATAATACAACATATTAATATTATAATATTATATATATATATATATTTTTTATAGAAAGAAACATATTATTTATATAAAATAATTGATTTTGAAGGCTATTCTAGGTCAAAAGAGATGGTTGAATGGGATCAACGGTTCATTTTTATATAAAAAGGATCTTATCCTTGATTTATGATAATTTTTTGTAGTTGCTTCCCTTTTTATACATTACGTGTAACACCCTCCTCCCATATTTACCCAAGTAACCGGTCAACCGGGGTAAACATGTGACGAGAGGCTACTATGATCAGATTCAACCTCCTAGGTGACCTTAAGGATGTGGAATCGACATAAACACATCATACAAAACTTCCACATCATTAACAAGACTCCTAGGAACCATCCCGACCACTCAGGTAACTGGCCCTTGGATCCCACTGAGTTTTTAACCCACTTAACCCTCAGACGCTCCCACAAGCCTGCATGCCTACGTCTAGGAGGATTTGTACGAACACACAAGCCTACATGCCTACATCTAGGGACTAAATTTCCAAGACATGTGCCTACGTCCGCAGGATTTAAGACACCTTTTCAGGCCCAGATGGCAGTCCACTTCCCAGAACTCAATGAAAAGTTCATAAATGAAATAAAACAACAAAAAAATGATGCAAAAGCAAACATTCGAACAAGGACTTTACTGTACCCCTTTTATCCAAGACATGGATTTCTTCAAACATGTCACAAGGATGTAATCTACAGGTTTAAATAACATATCTGAGCACAGGGGTCTCATACTTATTTGAAAATCGCTAAGAACCATTGTTGCTACATCACATTAACTGCATTATAGTCTATTTAGGCATAGATAAATTGTTCATTCAATTACGAATCAAAACACGATGAGATCCATACTTAATCGCCATCATAAAACTCAGTCATAACAGCATATAAGAAACAAAAATTACAAGAACATAACATCCATATAATCCACATAATAACAAGCATATTTACTCGTCAATACAAGGGTAAAAGAGCTCTTATTTACATAAGAAAAATGCAACCAAGTCTGGGAATTTCACGTTCCACTCGACCATATACATGGTTGAGCCAAATCTCTCTTCATCTAGTCACCATGTGTCATATTGCAAGAATGAATGTGGGATCTCATAAACCAAATCCATCAAAAGAAAACTAGGGCTTCCAGAGGCCAAACCACCTCAACCAGTGATTTCACCTCACGATCAGACATCACAACCATCACTAGATTGGTCTCTACCTAAGTTGTCAAGGGATCCACATCGTTTGTTCCAACCAAGGCTCCAAGACTAGTAACTCAACCCTAGTAGTTTACAGGCTCTAGAGCGTTTGTCTAACCAAGGCTCCAGGACTAGTAACTCAACCCACCTAGGGCTCTAGAATGTTTGTCCAACCAAGGCTCCAAGGCTAGTAAATTAACCCAACAGTTTTCTGTTTGGCTCCATATCATTTGTCCAACCAAGGCTCCAGGAACTAATAACTCAACCCACAACTAAAGGAATCATGATAACCAACAAAAAAAAAACAATGAAAATGAACCCACAACACCATGGCCATCCAGGAAATGGCAAGGCTAGGAAAATCCATTGTCAATCTAGGCAATCCTCCATGCCAATGACAGATCATGACCAAGAAACCACATGCATACACCACACATGCAAAAACTAGTGAGAAAAAGCATACATGCAACTCGGTACATGTAATCAAAACTTGTTGTAGTTCTTGATCCTTATGTCCTCTTGCGCTTTCCTGATTTTCCTTTTCCTTCTTGCTCCAAATCCAAAGTGTGCCACACTCCTCCAAGAGTGCTCCAAGAAAACTCTAAGTATCCAAGAGTATGAGAGAGAGATAATAGAATGAGAGCCATTAGTGTGAGCAAAAGTTTGAACCAAAAGCTTGCCAACTAATCCTCATAATCCTTTTTATCAATGAGGCCTCTGTTTTCTTCATTTTCCATTAATTTCCTACATTTTCCTTCTCACATGCAACATGTGACCTTTCACCTCCCTTTTCTCCTATTTTCCATTATTTTCATAAATAAATGCCGATAAATGCCACTTTTGCTTTCCAAAGTCTTTGTCATTGCCTTTGCCAATTTCCTTTGCCATAATAAACCAAAGTGACACCCACTATGATGTTTTTCCCACCATTCATCTTGGAATACGTGTCCCATGACCTTGGTCTTATATATATATATTTTTTTACATGGATTTTTAACCAGGGTTTTTATAGAACCCTCCCCTTGGGGGAACACCGTCCTCGGTCTTCAATAATACCTACAACCAGAAAAGAAAAAAAAAATACTGCCTTTGGAGCTTTATAACATAGCTCGTTGCGGTATTTACAATGACCACTGCTGAAAACATGACAAACATATCGCATACTAGAGATTTATAACACAACTCATTATGGTATTTAAAATAACATCCACATATACAACCCTACTATATATGGAATTTATAAATCTAGCTCGATACAATGTTTATAATAATATACACAATAACATATGCACATTTTCTCAACTAGAAAATAGAAGGATACGATGTCCATATCAACAATAAGGGAATCTAGACGCTCACACCTCCACCCTCAAGGTAATACCAGGATTCACCTCCTTTCCAGGAAGTCCAGAATCCACTGCTGAAGTCAAAGTTGCATCCAATGTCCAACACTACAATCCTACGCTGCTATCCTCTTTAGTGAACAATTACCGACTCATTTTTCCAGGGCACACTCCCAATGTGCATCTCATTCCATATGGAAATGCTAATGAACAAATAAATCCATCCCCCACCTTCACTTCTCTGCCCCCATCTCAAGCAGTCCATCCCTTGGCAAGGCTTCCTTGCATCGAAAGATACAAAAACCAAGGAATATCTCTGTATCAAAACCATCATATCGGTCATAGCATGCTCATGGTAATCAATTGACACTATTTCGTACCAGTGTCCCACAATGGCCCTACTCCTGAAGTGCTTTACCAACATTCTCTTGCATGTTCTAGTTCCTTTTGCTAGCGTTGCTAGTTCTTGCAGTCGGTTTCAACCATCCCAAACTGGTAGTTACATGCTTTCCTATACCAAGCACATAATTTCCATTAGATTGAAAATAAATTGAAATAACTTCAAATCATACCTCATTGGTAGCTTGTCAATAAGACACGCTTAGACATCTATTTACTTCTTATCAGACAAGTCAAACTAGTTGTTCGATCAAATCATCATGTATAGACATATCACATCTGGTTAGCTCAATCACAACCATCATAGGTAAAAATCATGAATCACATGCAATCATCATAACCCATAATCATAAATCACATGTAACCATCATAAGTCAAAATCGTATATCACATGCATAATAGAACTGAAATAAAATATCAATACTTATCTTTCATCGGTCCTGACTTCTGCCTTTGTTCTTTCTATACACACACTGAATCGGTTGCCACACCGTAAAAGCATCAAATTCCTTTGATTCTCTTCAATCACGTACACATACACACAGTGTACATCACAACATGTACACCCACATATGACATAGAACACTATACAATACACACACCCACACCGACATATGACACATACACCTACAATCGATGTACAATACGACACAATACATATGCTTACACTGACATACAACACATACAACTACATCTATTGTACAACAGAACACTATACATATACATATACAAAGTACAACACACCGAATACACATATCATGATACCATGAATACACCATGCACATACATGGTACCACGTGCCTACAAAAAAGCATGTACAACATGCAGACAATACCACCTGTATACCAGTACCATATGCACAACATGTACAAAGTACCACCTATACACAACACTAACTGCACAACGTGTTCACAACATCACATGTACACGACACCACCTACACGACGTGTACACAACGCCAAATGTACACTACACCACCTGTACAATGTGTAAACAATACAACATGTACACAACACCACATGCACGACATGTACATGACACCACATGTACACAACACCACCTGCATGACATGTACACAACACCACATTTGCACACAACATCACATGTACAACATGTACACAACACCACATGCACACACCACCACATGTACAATAATGCACACAACACTATATGTACAACACGCACACAACACCATATGTACATAGAACTACATAGATAGCATGTACATAACACCATATGTTCACAACACCACATATCCAACATGCACACAACACCATATGCACACAACATCGCATATCAAACATGCACACAGTACAATATGTACATAGCATATCCAACATGTACATAGAACCATCTATACCTAGAACTGCAAATGCAATATACACACAACACCATATACATAACAGACACACAACATCATATGTACACAATACTACATATAAAACATTTACACATCGCCGTAGGCACAATCACCAAATAGACAACATGCACAACATATACATAACAATATTACAACACATCCATAGACCACACACTAAACCCACAATAAACCTTGCTTCTATTGTCTTTCCACTATCCTTGCTTATCCTAGCATGCCACAGATCACATTTCTTTCATTTCGATGATGTGTCTCTCAACATTACCCGTCAATAACATAAACATAGGCAAAATACAAGAATATAATATCAATTCATGTTCACATGACATTGACCTCATAGATATATCAAGGCTACTCTTCCCACTTTATTTCTCATAAGACAAGAACCTCTTCATGTCATTCATCTGCATAAACAATCATTCCTCCATAAGAATGATCCCTGAAAACCTTGTTAGATAGTGACATAGATACATACAATGAACATATTTGTAATAATTGGCATAAATCAATCATGATCATGTCAGAAAACAACATACACACACACATATATACATATAAACATTTGCATTTAAACAACCATGCTCCATAACGACCCTATCATACACAACATACACACACACACACACACACACACATATATCAACATAATCAGGATCACTAAGGTCAAGGTTAAGAGAACTTCCTCTATCTGTGCACACCATGCACAAAATTGAGAAAAATCGTTGCCAATATAGGCAAGGAATCTAACGCCTCAAATCCATTTAATTTTTTTTTTTGGTTACCTTTCTCATGTCTATATTTTCATCGTTTATTTACCACAATGGAACCAACCAATCCAACTGACTATCACATCCTTACCTTCTGCTGCACTTACTCATGCATCGAGCTTCATTCGTGTCTTACATTACCTATTGGGTATCACACAATTCTCCCTAAGCTCCATTAACTTTACTCCTTCCCAAAAAATTCCCAAGACTCCCAAACAAAAGGAAACAACAAGAAACAACAAGAAGAAAACCATGAGAATCAATAACAATACAACACTGCAAAAAGGTGGTATGACCATACACGAGACAAAAACAAAGTCGAAAACCAAGCGCAACAAACCACAAGAGACCAAAAGCACAAGACTAGAAACAAACACCATGACTCAATCCCCATGGTTCCCTAGTGCTTTTGAAGGAAAACTCAACCTGATCCTTCTCCAAGATTTCATGGTAGTCTCTTTTTCCATGGAATCCCTGCATCATATTGCCATAACCACACAATTGTAAGCACATAAATAAATATAACAATATATCAGTTATCTTACCAAGTTGTTCCATGCACGCTAACCTATAACTACACACACATATTAGTCGTATGTACCAGAGATCAAGACAATATATATATATATATATATATATATATATATACACTAAACACACATATTAGTTGTATGTACCAGAGATCAAGACAATATATATATATATATATATATATATATATAAATTTGAAATCAAATTTTACCAAGACTAACAACCATGTCATAATCCATAATCAAAATTCATTGGTAATAATATATAATGCTACAACTATCACCTACTTACACTCAAGTACATATCATTTGTCCCAACACATATGTGTTAGTACAACGATGTTAAAACAAGATCATTTATTCCTGAAATCTTATAAACACATACTCATGTCATGTGATTAATCAAACATTCAAACAAACTATAAACATACCATGTTAGATAAATCAATTGGATGACATAATAGACACCATCACTCAACACCAGATATATGACATAATCAAACAATTAAGCATCAAGTAGTCGACATAAGAAACCTCATACCTTAATGTATCTCAGGGGAGGCTATCTTGTCTGCACAATCAATCTAGATTAGCATGACATAATTTCAGAACATATCAACTCAATCATAAATAAGGTCATGATATCCATAACATTATCTAGCTAACATAAACTCATAAACAATTCTCATTCATGCATAACAATAACATATGCACAATTAGTATAGATTAGTACAACACAATAGCATAAATATGTCGACTCACACTTGAATGTCAAAACCCTAACCATCCGAATAGGCTAATCAAAATTAGCATGGTACATATAAAATCAAGATATCAATACCATAACCATATTCATCAAGTTAAATAACATATAACAACAACAAGTTAACATATAACATACTCATCAATAACATATAAAATAATTATCAATTTAACTAACATAAAACAACGACAACAACAATGCATATAACAACACATTACCATCATTCATAAATATTCGTCACACGTGCATATGACCATATGATTCACTAACATCTACCATGCATGTAACCACAACAACAATAAAATGAAAAACATGTATATAAACCTAATGCATATAAAAATCCATTAACTAACATACATGCATGCCAAACATACACTACCTATATGGTAATCTGCTCTTACCCCAAAGTCTAGTGTTGCAACTTCACTTTGATATTCTGCATCTCCTGCTCTATCTCAACCAACATGTCAACATCATAACATATCAACAACATCATGATTACCTAAAATTCCTACAATGACCTCATGGACAACAACTATAACCATGACAATGCATGCAAAACAACATATAGGCACTGAAATGCATAAAAATTTCACAACCGACATGCATCCATGACAAACAAATCCCAACAACAACATCATCAACTCCTAAATGGAAACGCAATTGCAACAATGACCACCATCATGCATACACAACAAGCATATAGTCCATCAACATACAAAACACATATGCAAATTACATGTATGCACGATAAACACATAGTAATGCATAACCAATCATACAATCATGACGACACAATTCACAACAACACTTCCTCTTTCACATGGCGACATCACTACAATCAGGATCGTCACCATGCATATGAAACAAGCATATAGACCACAATGATGATTAACACACGTGCAACCAAAATGAATGCATGACCAACATGAATTTCCCTTCCAATCCAAGGGGTGAACCATGCTCTGATACCACTTTGTAACACCCTCCTCCCATATCTATCCAAGTAACTGGCCAACTAGGTTAAACATGTGAGGAGAGGCTACTATGATTAGATTCAACCTCCTAGGTGACCTTAAGGAAATGGAATCGACGGAAACACGTCATATATGCCTTCCACATCATAAATAAGACTCTGAGGAACCATCCCAACCACTCAGGTAACTAGCCCCTGGGTCCCACTGAGTTTTTAACCCACTTAATCCCTAGATGCCCCCACAAGCTTGCATGCCTGCATTTGGGAGGCTCTAGACACACGCACAAGCACACATTCATGCGTTTAGGGACTAAATTTCCCAGTTCTATGCTCACGTCTGCATGATTTAAGGCACTTTTTTAGGCACATAGCCCAAGCCACTGCCCATAACTTAATGACAGGTTCAAAAATGAAATAAAACAATGAAACAATGGTGCAAAAGCAAGCATTCGAACAAGGAATTGACTAGATCCCTACTAGCCATGATAGGAATTTCATCAAACATGTCACAAGGATGTAATATACATGTTTAAATAACAAATGCGAGCATAGGGGTCTCATACCTCTGAGAATCACTAAGAAACATTGTTTCTACATCACATTAACTACATTATAGTCTATTAAGGCATAGATACCTTGTTCATTCAATTACGAATAAAAACACGATGAGAGCCATACTTCATCACCATCATAAAACTCAGTCATAACTGGCTTATAAGCAACAAAAATGACAAGAACATAACAAAAATATAAGCCACAAAACAACAATCATATTTACCCATGAATACAAGGGAAAAAGAGCTCTTATTTCCTTAAGAAAAATGAAACCAAGTCTGGGACTTCCATGTTCCACCCGACCATAGACATGGTTAAGCCCAATATCTCTTCAGGTAGTCACCATGTGCCATATTCCAAGCATGAATGTGGGATCTCATAAACCAAATCATTCAAAACCAAACTAGGACTTCCATAGGCCAAACCACCTTAACCCTCAACATGTGATTCCACCTCATGGTTGGGCATCAAAACCATCACCAAATTGGTCTCTACCCAAGCTATTTAGGGCTCTAGAGAATTTGTTCCAACTAAGGCTCCAGGACTAGTAACTCACCCAGTTGTTTCCGGGCTCGAGAGCATTTTTCCAACCAAGGCTCTAGGACTAGTAACTCAACTTCCATCCAAGGCTCCGGGACTAGTAACTCAACCTAACAATTAATTGTCGAGCTCTAGAGAATTTTTCCAACCAAAGATCCAGAAAATAATAACTCAACTCACACCTAAAGAAATCATGAGAACTAACTAGAAAACAAATAATGAAAGTGAACCCACAACACCATGGCCATATAGGAAATGACAAGGCTAGGAAAATTCACTATCAATCCAGGCTTTCATCCATGGCAATGACAGATCATGACCAAGAAACCACATGCATACACCATACATGCCAAAGCTACTGAGGAAAAAATACATGCAACTCTATACATGTAATAAAAGATCGTTGTAGTTGTTGATCTCGATGTCCTCTTGCACTTTTATGCTTTTCCTTTTCCTTCTTGCTCCAAATCCAAATTATGCCACACTCCTCCAATAGTGCTCCAAGAAAACTCTATGAAATGAGAGAGAATAAAATGAGGGAGAGAGAATAAAATGAGAGCCATAAGTGTGAGAAAAATATTTCCAACTGATCCTCAGAATCCTTTTTATCAATGATTCCTCTATTTTCTCCATTTTCCTCCTCACATGCAACCTATGACCTTTCACCTCCATTTTCTCTTATTTTCCATTATTTTCATAAATAAATGCCAATAAATGCCACTTTTGCTTTCCAAAGCCTTTTCAATTGCCTTTTCCATAATAAATCAAAGTGACACCCATTAGCATTTTTTTCTCACCATTCAACTTGGAATACATGTCTCATGACCTTGGTCTTATATATATATTTTTTACATGAATGTTTAACTAGGCATGTTACATTACCGATATGATATCGATGGAGATAATTGCAATAAAAAAACGTAAATATAGGGTAGAATTCTAAAATGTTCAATGGGTGTGCATATGAAATATATATTCTGATTTTGAAGTTCTTGACATACATCCTACATAGGGATTGAGAAAAACAAAATAATTCTTAATTGAGTTCTCATAAAAGAAGATGGAATGGTTGAGATATCTTAATTTGATTATTTCCATAGGTTGAGAAGATGTTATGTGATGTGGCCATCATTTTTTTCGACGAGATTTGCACTAACCTCATCCATTTTTATTCCACTCTCTGAGAGGTTTTTGATACATTGATTCATATTCCTGTAAATGTGATGACATATAATTTGAGTCAAGTGCATTATATTTGTAATAATTCTTTGATATATAGGTAGTATTGTGTAGTTCCTCAATCAAGAGTGTTATTCATCCAGTTTATAACAACTTTCGAGTCTCCATAGATATGAATGGTAGAGAGGTACATATATTTTGCAACTCTTAAAAGAATTTTCAAAGAGAATGTTTTTGCATAAGCGTTGGTGGTTGTGCTTATGTTTCCAATGAAAGAAAATACAAGTGAATTGTTTTTGAAGATTTGGCCACTGATTCCTCCTTTTTGTGAGGTATGTTGAGTTGCTCCATCCAAGAATGCCCACTTGTTTTTATTTCTAATCACAATTTTATTGTTCAGAAGTAGTGTAGCTTTTTTGTGAGAGGGAGGAATTTCTCCTCGAATACTTAGATCTTGAAGAATAAAATGAAGAAAATAATGTCCTTAGTCTTGGAAGATAATATGATTTGTTCTAGTCATATGATTCCATTATATTATATCAGACATTATTATATTATTATAATGGATAAACATAATATTCTAATGTCTAAAGCTAAAATACTATATAATATTTAACATAATACTATATAATATTATAGATATTATATAATATTGAAAATTATTAACTATAGAGAAAGAGGAAGTAAGGATTTTACAAAAGGTAAAAAAAGTTGGATTTAGAAATCCATCAAAGTCTCAAAACATTATAAAAACAATATACTAATATAAAAAGATAAATATATACTCATGTAAATAAATATATTTATCTAGAATTACTACCTACCATAATTTAAGCAAGTCTTTCCACCAAAAACAAATAGGATTCATATGTAATTAAGTATACTTACCAAAAGTTACTACCCACCATTATTTATGCATTTCTTAACACAAAAATAGATAAAAGTAAAAAAAACGTTTATTTTAATAATAATAATTTCATATATTAAATATATAAAAGGTAAAATAATAATGATTTAATAATTATTAATTTATATAATTAAAATAAAACAAATCATGGTTCACACTTATTAATATATATTAATGATTACATTATATAGTGATTATCTCATAGCTTATCATATTACAACTATTTATGACATTATGATAATAGATTTAATATAAACTAGAAATATTACATGATATTAAAGTTAGATATCTTGCATCCTATTACGGTGATGTTTCCTTCATGAAATTTATGAGGAGTTTGTCATGAATAAACTTTAAAATGATTGAAAAATAAGTGAACGCTACTATCCAAAATTTGTTTGTACATTTTTATCTAATTTTCCCATACTCTAATTTGAGACACTATATATGAATAATAAAAATAGTTTTAATATAATATTTGGTTTAATATTAATATGAAAAGTTTAATATTTTATAATAAATATTAATATTATAATATTATATTATTTTTCGTTTTTTTTGGAAAAAAACTAGTAATATTATTTATATGGTATAATTGATTTTGAAGGCTATTGTAGCTCAAAAGAGATGCTTGAATGACATCAACGGTTCATTTTTATATAAAATGGATGTTAACCTTGACTTATAATAAATTTATCTAGTTGCTTCCCTTTTATACATTACCTGTAACATCCTCCTCCCATATCTACCCAAGTAATCGGCCAACCAGGGTAAACATGTGATGAGAGGCTACTAGTATGATCAGATTCAACCTCCTAGGTGACCTTAAGGATGTGGAATTGACAGAAACACATCATACAGAACTTCCACATTAGAAACAAGACTTCTAGGAACCATCCCAACCACTCAGTTAACTAGCCCCTGGGTCCCACTGAGTTTTTAACCCACTTAACCCTCTAGCACTCCCACAAGCCTGCATGCCTGCATTTGGGAGGATTTGGATGCACACACAAGCCTACATGCCTGCGTCTAGGGTCTAAATTTCCCAGAACTATGCCTGCGTCTGCGGGATTTTAGACACTTTTTCAGGCCCAGATCCTAGGCCACTACCCAGAACTCAATGACAAGTTCATAAAGGAAATAAAACAACTAAACAATGATGCAAAAGAAAAAATTCAAACAAGGACTTGACTGGACCCCTTTTATCCATGATATGAATTTCTTCAAACATGTCACAAGGATGTAATATACAAGTTTAAATAACATATACAAGCATAGGGGTCTCATGCTTATCTGAGAATCACTAAAAACCATTGTTGCTACATCACATTAACTGCATTATATTCTATTTAGGCATAAATACATTGTTCATTCAATTACGAATCAAAACATGATGAGATCCATTCTTTATCACCATCATAAAACTCAGTCATAACCAACATACAAGCAAAAAAATTACAAGAACATACATCCATATAAGCCACAAAATAAACGACATATTCACCCATTAATACAAGGGAAAAAGAGCTCTTATTTACATAAGAAAAATGCAACCAAGTCTAGGACTTCCACATTCCACCCAACCATAGACATGGTTGAGTCAAATATCTCTTCATCTAGTCACCCCGTACACTATTCCAAGAATGAATGTGGGATCTCATAAACCAAATCCATCAAAACCAAACTAGGGCTTCTAGAGGCCAAATGACCTCAACCAGTGATTCCACCTCATGATCGGAAATCACAACCATCACCAGATTGGTCTCTACCCAAGTTTTCAAGGGATCCACAATGTTTTTTCCAACCAAGGCTCCAAGACTAGTAACTCAACCTCAGATGTTTCCAAGCTCTAGAGCATTTGTCCAACCAAGGCTCTCAACCCACTTAGGGCTCTAGAGTGTTTGTCCAGCCAAGGCTCCAAGACCAGTAACTCAACCCAACAGTTGTTCGTTGGGCTCCAGATCATTTTTCCAACCAAGGCTCCAGGAAGTAATAACTCAACCCATAACTAAAGGAATCATGATAACCAACCAAAAAACAAACAATGAAAATGAACCCACAACACCATGGCCATCCAGGAAATGAAAAGGCCAGGAAAATCTGTTGTCAATCTAGGAAATCCTCTATGCCAATGGCAAATCATGACCAAGAAACCACACGCATACAACATGCATGCCAAAACTAGTGAGAAAAACATACATGCAACTCGGTACTTGTAATCAAAACCCGTAGTTGTTGATCCTGATGTCCTCTTGCACTTTCCTACTTTTTTATTTTCCTTCTTTCTCCAAATCCAAAGAATGCCACACTCCTCTAAGAGTGCTCCAAGAAAACTCTAAGTATCCAAGAGTATGAGAGACAAAGAGAGAGAGATAGATAATAGAATGAGAGCCATTAGTATGAACACAAGCTTGAGCCAAAAGCTTGCCAATAGATCTTCATAATCCTTTTTATCAATGAGGCCGCTATTTTCTTAATTTTCCATTATTTTCCTTCATTTTATCATTTGTAAATGGTTTGGATAACTTGTTATGTATTTCAATAACCTCCCACTCACCTAAACAAATAAATGATCTAGATTGTACTTGACATTATATGGAATTATTACTTGAAATTGGTGTATGATTTTTAACTATTTATGTTTCTTAAGTTCATTTGTTCTTACTGAAATTTAACATATAACAGCAACATAATGCAGCAATAAAACATTCAAATACAACAAAAAAAATTAATCTAGGAGTTCACCAGAATCTCGTGGGCTACGTCTCCTTTGAGCTTTGTCATCTTGACTTGGGCACTTTGGGATTATGGTAAGGTTTCTTTTAAAAGTTACACACTTAACTCCAATGGATACTGAACTGATCAAAAGGGCTGAGAACACCATCTATATCCATCTCATGGCTATCTAAACTCTGCAAACAACTTTAGGCTCCCGTAGACATGATTCCTTCTGTCAGTGCACTAAGCTACACTGAGCTTCTTATTGGCACTAAATCCTTCATAATTCTGTTTCTGTAATTGAAACCACTCTTGTTGTATCCAACACACATTAGACACCAAATATCGACTAATAAATTTCTCAAAACAAGCACTGCATCCTCAAACAAGGCTATCCTCCATGATTTGCCCACGGCTACCCAAAACTTCCCTTCAGCTTTTCAAGCTCTATAAGTTCTCACAATGTTCTACAACCAATTTCATTGGTTTTAAAATGTATTAAATATTCAATATATACTATTCATTCATCAAAAATGGCCTCTGGTTGCTCTGGTTTCGCCTCCAACACCTGTAGGCACCCCTGGCACTTGGGTCACTGAAAAATTCTCTGCTGGGTTTTCAACCTCTATAAGTCCTCCTAAGCTTCTAAAACCTCCTTCAATGGATTTAGAATGTTGTTTACAATGAATAATGACTATTGGTTCGCTGCATATGGTCTCTAGATGCTCTGGCTAGGCCCTGCATTGGTGATGGCAAAAGCTAGCACTAATGGCCCCTAGAAATTTACTGAAGCTTTTCAGCCTTCAAAAGTTCTCTACAAGCTCTAAAAACCATCTCATCATATTAAAAACATCTGAAATACCCAATTTTGACTATTGGATCTCTGGATAAGGCCTCTATCTCCCCTGGCTAGGCCTCAAACTGTTCCTGGCTCCTAATGGCCCTAGTGGCCCCTTGAACTTCACTAATGAAAAAACCTGCTTAGAAGCTCTCTGATGGCTCTAAAACCTAAACCATTGAATCTAGAATGTTGAAGATAGTTTAAATTGACTACATGCACTTCAAATTTGGTTCCCACTAGCTCAAGTTAGAGCCAAAACCAATTTTTCCCAGTGTTCCCTAAAGAAACTCCACCAAATTTGATGAGACTGGAGTTAACTGAAGTTAAAGTCATGTTTCCACCATAATTGGAGGGCATGCCAAGCTTTTTGCCATTTTAACTACTAGTGGTAAATGTTACTGCTAGGGTGGCCACATGGCCACAAACCCCGAGGTCTTATCAGTTGAATGGCAGAGTTTATGGTTAACAAACCACATGAATAACCTTTTATTAAAACTCCATGTGACACCGTAATATATGGTTGGCGGTTATAGTTTAATACCCACGTGGAGAAGTATGGCGGTTAGGGCCTATGCCCTTGGGTCACGGTCATGGACCGTCGGGCATGTGGTGGTCTGGGCTCGCCCCTTTTCTTTATCCGCCCATACATTGTTTAAACAATATAATGAACCCTTAACCATATAAAGTTAAGTAACGCACAATAGAGGAGTTGGTGAATTTTCTTGCTCGTGCGCTGGGAGGTTAGCTGTTCAAATCCCATCGCCACCAAATAATTTTACAAGACCTTTCCTGCGCCACGTGGCAGCCTCCAAACCTGCCACGTGGTGGCCTTCCATTGGCTACAAAAAAACCAAAGTCAAACAGTTGCCCATTCAATACTGCGCCACTTGTCAAACACAGATTGAACTGAATGGAATATTCTCTTTTTAATTTTTCCAATTGCCAAGTCAAACTTGGTAAAAGTCTAGTTTTTGCAGTTTACTGGACTTTTCAAACTGCGATAACTTCTTCATAAAATGTCGGTTTTATGAACAATTCACAGTGTCAGAATTTCAGCGATGAGACCTTTCCAGTCACTCGGGTTCAGGACACTTCCAAACACTTTGAATTTTTAGCTATCATTCTAGTCCATGATCCAGTTCTAATCACACCTCCCCATTAGGAATATTTTGGACCCCGAAAGACTGATATACTGATCTGTACAGTAAATGAGAGTACAACACCCTCTTCTCTTCAGCCTCCAAACACTTGCCTTGCATGGCTAATGTCTTTGAACCACAACTAGAGAGTAATCGACACTTCCCTTCCTGGATGCGCTTGTCCTCCTATTAAGAACTATCTTTCTTACACTCACTCAAAAAAATTTGGCGAGAAATTTGTAGAAGGTAGCTGAACATCGCTGCCTTAATCAATGATCCAAGGTGGCTCAAACAAACGAGAGATTACAGCATAAAATACATGTATACAACGAAATTTGCATATGTACAAATGAGTATGTCTTACTGTGTTAAGAATTCCAACCACTTCTCACCAAGCCACTTGCACGATGACTTTTGCTACTGCAAATCATCTTCACATGAAACATCCATTCTCACATAAATAATGGAATCCTTGGTTCCACTTGCACCAATTATTCTATCCTCTTGCTGCATGTGCTTGGGATGACTACTTGGATGCAAATTCCAATAGTGGGAAAAAACATGTCCCCTCTTCTGGAAATATGTGCAAATCTTATGCACTTTCTTTGAAAGTTGCCTTTGCTTCTTCTGCTTCCTGTATGCCTTCTTCCTCATCCAACATCTTGAAACATCATGGTTAAATCGACCACAATATGTACAACAAATCTTTCTTCCATTTAAGCATGCAAAATTATCATGCCTTGCAGAAACACAATCAAATTGACCATGGGAAGATTTATACCTCTTATGCTGCTTTGCATGTTCATCCTTCTTACCTTCATGAGAAGATGAACTAGTAGAGGCTCCAGCTTTCATTTGCAGACTAACATCATCGTTCTTGTCTTGAAAACTGTCCGAACTCACATGCTCGCCATAAGCTGCATGTCTACCATATTCTTGCTGCAACAAAGGCTTAAAGAAATGGCAATCATCTTTGAAACAAATTTTACATATTTGCATATTAGAACTTGGAACAAAAGTTCTCTTTGAAGTTTCCTCACATGCCTTCATTGTTTTGGAGTCTTCGCCATTAAATTTCACATAACCAAGACCAATATTCTTGGGTCGTTCCTCAACCAAAACAGAATCAACCATGCCTTGTGCATGCTTGCCTAAACCCTCACCTTCATAGCCCATTTTAATCATTAACATGGACCCTATACCTCTCATGTGATTTTTTAAAGAACCAACACATCTTTCTAATGAGGAAACATAAGACAAATTAGAGTGGATTACCTCTGCCTCACACATGTTCTTGGTCAAATCCTCTTGAGCTTGATGGAGCTGCATCTCCATATCATGCAATCTTTGAAGTTGCCTCACATGCATTCATGGTTTTGGAGTCTTCGCCATTAAATTGCACATAACCAAGACCAATATTCTTAGGTTGTTCCTCAACCAAAACAGAATCAAACATGCCTTGTGCATGCTTTCCCAAACCCTCATCTTCATAGCCCATTTTAATCATTAACATGGACCCTATACCTCTCATGTGCTTTTCGAAAGAACCAACACATCTTTCTAATGAGGAAACATAAGAAAAATTAGAGTGGATTACCTCTTCCTCACACATGTTCTTGGTCAAAGCCTCTTGAGCTTGATGGAGCTGCATCTCCATATCATGCTGTATTTTAATAATTTCTTCCTTCTCTTGATTCATGGAAAAAAATTTCTCACGAAGTTCAATGCTTTCTCTTTTATCTTCAAACAGAATCTGCACCATGTCCTTCAATATAATAAAGTCATGCTTCATATCTTCATCGAAGAATCTTGTGAAGGAGGAAACCTCACTTGTATAAGTTTTCATTATGATGTTAATGAACAAAAGTAACTTCAAAAAAGTTCACAAAGCTTCCAAAACAAATGACAAAGATTTTTTAAACCAAATGGTTGTAGATAAAAACTCTTATTCAAGCAACCAAACAACAAACAAACTCCAATAGATTCTTAACAAACAATCGTCAAGAGGATTTGTGTTCCAAGGGTGACCTTGAGGTCCTTTGGGGTAAGGAAGATGCCTTCAGCCCTTTCTTCTTTTTGGTCCTCTCTAGGACTTAGCTAATCAGTGGCTATCCCTTCACCTCCAGAAAACTCAAATAACAGTCAGTTTGCAAATAGTAAAACAATCAATCTTTTAAAAATTTTAAACACCTTTCAAATTATACAAGCAATAGCTTTATCTGTCAATCAAACAACCAAGTGCTTTGATACCAAACTGATCTGTAAATGGTCTGGATAACTTGTTATGTATTTCAAGAACCTCCCACTCATCTAAAAAAATAAATGATATAGCTTGTATTTGACATTATACGAAATTATTATAGAAATTATACAAGATGCATGTATATTACTGGACTCCCCTGATCTAACAAATTAATCTTATGTTAAATATATAATCCTTCTGCTTTATTCTTTGCGGAAATTAAATCGCCAATTACAAAACACATATGAAGTAAAATCAATCACACATAAACAAAATTGTTTAACGGGAAAGCTTAAAGCTAAAAACCCCAACTATCATATATTATGTATATCAATGGATCATGTAATAATCTCATACAAAGCTTACTACATCAATCTCTCAGTACAATCAACAATTATTACACACTATCATGCAGAAATTTGCATATCTATGCACCAATTTCTTGCCTCCTAACAGCCTGCCTCCACTGCACAATCCCTGCTGAAGAAGACCCCTAAATGAATTCGAATTGGCCTTGCCTTGACTGCACAATCCTCATTGGCATCTCCAATGTGTGTTAGATGCATTGAATGCATCAATATAGTCACAATAGATAGTCTATCTCACCCTTTCACCTATCTCTCCACTGGGTCTCCACTGGAATTGACATGCAAGTAGTTAACTGCTGTATTTGTTCAGTTGCAAGTGAGTCTCTAGTTGTGAATTAATTAAATAATTAATTCACTAAACTCTCACTAGTGTATCTTCAGTTAGAACTAGATACAACTAGCACAACCGAGTTTAACTCTCTTAACTGACTTAAACTAAATAACAACTCCCATAACTACTCTTCCAACTCTGTCACAACTCTGCCACTTTAGTTCTAACTAAGTCCTCCATGCATGAGTCACCAACCACCCTAGGAATTGTGTAATTCCTTCAACCCACTTATTTTCCAAATATGTTCACTGTAATAAAGTACTCCAAGGGAATAAGTTGATATTTATTGTCGGATTATTATTAAGGGCTAATAATAATCGACATGCATCTGTTTTTAGATTAGCGATCTATAAATAGACTTTGCCCAATCTTCTAAAATTATACTTCCATCTATTTTTCCAACTTGATCAACCAAATACAAAAAGCATCCTGTTAGCGCTCGAATCTGCCTCAGGCTGAAGAAGGCAAAACTCGAGGCAACATCAAACCAAGCTCAGCCTCGTAGCTAGCCCTATGAGGACAGGAGAGGGCTCTCTCTGGGTCTATCTCGGAAAAAGGTCTTCAAAGGGGCTGAGATGACTTTAAAATTGATACTGATTTTAGGCTAGTAAATAGATAGGAAAGTTTGATTTAAATTTTTAGGTTTTTGTTGGAAAAATGGGAAAAACAATTTGGGCTCGGGGACGAGGCCAGATCTTTGCAAAATTCGAGTTGGGGCAAGGTAGACAGTAGTATTGATGCTTTTTATTATGTGAATGAATGGATCAGAATGACAAGGATCTGAAGAGGGCAAGGGAGAACAAGGATCCTCTCCAAACTGGCAAAAACATATAAAACTAAACAAATTTAAAGGCAGAGCACTGGAATCAATGAATTCTACCTCGTTAACTCATTCATTTAGTTTCAGAAGCAAAAGAAGGGAATGACATACTTTAAACATTAAAGAACTTACAAATAATTGAGAGAACACACCATCAAAACTGAAAGCCACAAGAATCCCAACAGGTGCTGCAAAACCTCTAATCTTTCCTTAGCCAAAATGCAAAAATATGTACAATAGTGTGCCAAACTTTTCCCAAGAGTCCAACCTGTCCAACCCTTGAAAATGATTGAGAAAATACATCATATAGACCATCCTAACCCCTTCCCATGCCTCTAGGGGTCGAATTCCTCCTTCTAGGAGCAGTTTCAACCAATTCTAAACAAGGAGCTAAAATCTAGGCAGCCAAACAACTTGCCTCTAAAAGGAAGGAAACTGATTCATTCACTTGATTTTCACTTTTTGTGAGTGAATCATCTAGAACAAGTAAATACATGCCAAAATTACATCATGTTTATCAAATTACATCAAGCTGGGTCAAAAATTACATCAAGAGGTGAAACTAGTCCAAACTGGCCGAATTCCTGAGTTGGAAGGTGAAAAATAGGCTAATTTCCTCTATGTGTCGCGCGCCAAAGCTCTATGCTCCGCGTGCCTTTGGACCTACTTTTGGAGCACTTCCCGAAATCAAAATCAAGCTCATGATAGCTTTTTGGAAATCCCTAGATGTCTGCTATCCAACCCAAGTGGAATTTCTCAATTTGGAGCTCATTTGCCCCTCCAAAACTTCATTCTCCCACAAGTACTTCCTGCTGGTGCAAAAGGTGGCAAAAAGGTGATTTTCATGGTGTTTTTGGCCCTTTTGATCATCCAAAACTTGGTGAAATGCTTCGGCCATATCTGAGCATGCATAACTTACCATGAAAAATCCAAAAATACAAAGTTTTCCTCCAGCAAGTGTCCCAATCATAAGCGCGCGTCGTGACGCGCTACGCGTTGGGTTGAAAAACCTGTTTTGAGACCAAAATTTTCCAAAATGACAAAAATTTCTCCAAATTTGCTGAAATTTGGAGTGAAGATCCCCCATCATGCCTCATGCTCAGCTAATGAAGCCTCGGCCAAAATCCGGAGTGGATCAGGCCTCTTTCGGCGTTTTAGTGCTTTGCTCAACCTTGCCTTTAGGATCTTCATTTTAGCTCTGCAAACATGATTACGGGCCCAATAATGATTTTTCATGTGACGGAGCATGTCTTTGTCTCTATTGGCCTTCGCCAACAACTTCTTCAGATGAATGTTAACATGTGTGAGACAGGTCTCTCGATCAGCCGGTGTCATGTCACCTGGTCTCTTCCGGGCCAACGCACGGTCTTCCCGGTTGCACGTGACTCTATGAGCGTGTGTTGATGTCGAAGGCAAGACCCCTTCCACATTAAGTGGAGATAGTACTCGTGCTGCTGATGAAGTCAACGAGACCCCTTCCACCCCGGGTGGAGATAGTACTCGTCGCGATGCTGCAAACAAAGCTCTGTGGCCTCTCTGATATGTTACCACTACTGGTGCACTGCTATGCTCCATCTCAGTACATCAATCTCAACGGTTGAGTCATTGTCCTACTCATATCCTTACTCATATGATGAATTTGACTCTGACATGGCGCTGAAATCAAGATGTTTGAAAAATATATGCTGATATAGGTATGGTGAAAACAAGAGTTTAGTGTATGCTCTAATCCCAAATGTGTCACATATGTATCAAGGTGCTATAGGAAAACCACAATGATAAAAGCACTGTCAAGTGAGTTTGAATGGGAAAACAGCCACTGCTTGTCCACATGGGGATTTGACAAGCGAATAGGAATGAGTGTAGTGTAGTGTAGGACAAAGAAATAGCCCTTGCAGTGAAAATTAGGCTTTGTCAATGGAGGATGTGGGATAGTGAATATGGGAGTGTGTTATAACATAAATGATAAGCCGTGAGACAATGATATGGTAATAGAAATGACAACAAGGATGGAATAGCAAAGAGACCCTGAGGTTGTGGTGTATAATAAGCAGGCAGTGACACTAATGACAGTAGATGGCATGAGCATATAGGTCAATAACAAAAGATTTGAAACCCCAACACTATCACCAACATCACTTTCAAAACCCTATGGAGCGAATTTTTCAATGAATATAGGGTTTAACTTTTACCATAATAAACACTTGTTTTCTCCACATTCAAAACACCATAGCATATCCATGAATCAATAAGCAAGCTTGAATAACTTACTTGAAGGCCAATGAAGTGATTTGGCACGAATTTGGGTGAGGGAATGAAGTTTTCTTGACTTAGGGCTATATGCGCCGCACGCATGCCCAACGCGCCGCGCGCACTCTATGCGTCGCGTGCATGTAAAAATACATTGGAAACTGATTCCCAGTGTACCTCGCACTCCCTATGCGTCGCGCACTCCCTATGCGCCGCGCGCCACTTGTATGCGTCGCGCGCACTGCAAACTCACTTCCACGGCTTCAAAACAAGATTTTCGTCCTTCAACACTCCAATTTGATCTCTGCTCTGATTTTGAGCATATCTCTTGTTCCAAATGGGTTAAATAGCTATGAAAAATTTGCAAAAAACTTCTTGAAACATTAAATATTGAGTTGATTTGAGCTTTTGTAGAGAAAATGACAAAAATTAGTGTTCTGGCCCAATGCGCCGCGCTCACTTTTCTATGCGCCGTGCATTACATAGTGCATTTTGCAGGAGGATTTTGGAGGCCTTCCCGTTGTCCAAATTGGGCGTGTGATAGCTCGTTGGAAAGATATTGGAGTATAATTTCTAACCCAAGTGAAATTTTTTAATTTTGAGTTCATTTACCTTGTCAAAAATTAAATCTCCCAACACTACTTTTTGCAGGTGCATCAATTCTCCTGAGGCAACGGTATTCTTGACATTTCTCCAAAACCATTACACCTGTGTAAAAAGTGAAGGAGGTTTTTCTTCCTTGGAATGTTATGTACAAAAAAATGTCTCATCATTCCAAAATTCATCTTTTATTGCTCTGAAACATCATTTTAGTGAAACCTATCCCGATGTGTGAAACAAGGGATTTTGTCGAAATGAAGCGAAATGAAGGGGATAAGGGGCTTATAAATTCTTGGGGAAATTTTGGAAAGTAGGGAGGGATGTTAGGAAGCGAGGGAAGGGGAAAGTGGAATATCGGAGATTGAGTGAGGATGAGGTCCAAGGGAAAAACACAGGCCTAGCCTAGAAAATTGCCAAGTTGTGGCAAGAAACTAGGGTTTGTGGAAAAATGAGGAATTTGGGGGATCGCAGTGATGGGAAGTGTTTAATAAGGTACATTAATGATATGGGAAGGTGTATGAACATCGGGATACAAGTTTTTCTAATGATTTGACCACCCAAGAGAAATTACCTCCAAAACCCTAGGAGAGGGAAATGGACCTTACCTAGGCACAACTGAAGCATGAACAAGATGTAAAATGACCCAATGGAACTTGAAATGATGATGAAAACCATTTGAATGATGGTACACTCAGCTGAATGGTGACATGGACCGACATTTGGAAAACTTTGAAAATAGTGAAAACAAACCCTAGACCAAATGCCTAGTGACCAAATTTTGCTTGAAGACTCAGTGAAATGACAAAATTTGACCTCTTGACATCTTAAAATCTCTTTGTAAGAGCACGTTGATCACTGGAGGAAAGCTACAAAGGCTGACACTAACATTGGCTCTAATGGGGATGGTAGCTCCTTGGAGGTGCCAAGAACGACAGATCTTTGGGAGAGCAGACCAGTGCCTTATCCATTGGGCAATGGAATCAAAACACGAAAACTGACATTATGTAGACTGACTCTAACTAATACTGAAAAAACATAATGTAACATGAATAAAACATAACTGACAAACTAGAAGGATGCTCATGATTGAGCTTATTCATCAACCTACTCTAATTGTTTCTTTTCACCACCTGATCAAGTGAAATGGAATAGCCAATGCAACCATGTAAGCATCCTGGCTGCTATTTTATTTCTTCCCAAATGCTTTTTGATGAACAACAAGAAATAAATACTGAAAGGAAACTCCCATGGAAACTTTGAACCAAGTGGATTGCTGATAAACTTGCAAAGCATGAATTGACTGGATGACTGCAAGAATACTGCGAAAGGATCTTCATACACATAGCTACTGATTTCCATTAACACATCACTGCTCTGATCCAGATAATCTCCATACCTTAATCTTAAAATTTTTCTCACCTCTATGCTGTCTTTCTTTGGTGATTGCAACAAGTTGCCAAAAGGATCCTGAATTTTGTGAATAACCAAACACTGTTGCTGATTACAAATAGAACAAAAGTCTCCTTCATCAATCTCCTCATATGACTGCAAACCTTGATGAGGGCTTTGTAATGAAAAATCTGTTAAACAAGAGAATGAAGGCGACCTTTGAATAATATTATCATCAACATTCTTTTCCGGCACATGGTTAGCTAATGAAGGAAAACTTTTACAGCAAACATCATCCAACACACGAGCAATAGGATCATCAAAAACTTGAGAAGACTGTTGCACTGTATCCATTGAAACTTCCTGACATCCTACTGGCTTTTCATCTTTTTCTTGAGAGATTTTACGAAGACTCTGCCTTATAAACTGAAATGCTTCAAAACAAAAGGGTATAGAATTTTCCTGCATCATCAAATCATGTATTTCATCTTCCACACCTTCATCTGTAATCTGACCTTCAATTTCATTTGGTGGCTGCAAATCTGATGCTACACGCTGCTCAAGAATTTCGTTATCTGTCTCATCCTCAACATTAACACTGAGAGATTGCTGATTTCTTATAGGCTGCTCATTTGAAGATTTACTATGCAATTTACCCTTCAAAAACTGAAATGATTCAAAACAAAATGGTACGGAGTCACCTTGTATCATTTGATCACATGTACCAGCTTCCATGTCCTCATCTGAAACTTGAAAATCAATGGCTTTCAAGGGCTGAAAATATGAATATGAGAAGTCTTGAACAAGGTTTTCATTGCGCTCAAGATGGTCCAGATCAAGGCTTGTTGGCAGTTGATTTCTGATTGCATGGAAATTGTCTCTGATGTACTGAAATGAATCAAAACAAAAAGGCAAAGATCCTTCACTTACTTCAGAATTTGCTGCACTTTCCTCATCATTGTCATAGCTGATATGCATCGGTTGATCACTGTACTCGAACTGCTGAAAGTGAACTTCCTCCTCGCACAAACTAGCTGTTGATTCCTCTGCAAGATTAGCTTCTGTTTGGAGAACATAATCATCATCATACTGATCAAACTGAGGCAAATCATCAGTATACAACACATCATCAAGCATACATGTCATATCAACAGCTCTCTCTTCTTCAAAATGATCTATAAGACAATTGGTATGACAACTGGGATAAGAAACAAAATGTTTTGGGTCAGCCACTTGTTCTTGAATGTCATTTTCATTTTTTGCAGTCATTTTCCGCACCATCTCTTCTACTGCATTTACAAAAAGATCAAGATTTTCCTCTGAAGGTGTCAGCTACTCTGAAACATTCTTCTTTTCTTCTTCCTTCAACCTTGCCCTCAAGATCAGCAAATGAGCCTCTACATTTACTGCCTTGTTCTGCATTTCGTGAAGTGTTGCAATATTCTTTTCTCTTAGCTGAAACTCCATTTCCGGATCAAAGGCACCCAGGTAGTGCAAGAGATCAGATCTAGGAGAAGGTATTATATCAGCTGGCATTGAAAAAAATACTTGGTTAAATCTAGCAGAAAATTGTTGTACTGTCTCCCCTGGCATTCTTTTCAGCTGATAATACTCTTCTATAATCAAGAAAATGTTCTGTCCGATCACCCACCTGTCAAGGAAAACTTTGACGAACTGCTGGTAATCCGGGATGCTCGCATCAGGCAGGGCTTTGAACCAACTCTTTACTTGGCCTTGCAAAGAAAGAGCAAAAAGCCTAATACTAACATCTTCATCATCAACTTCAAAAAGATCTAGGAAAGTCTCAACATTCTGCACATGTTGCTCATCGTTGACATTGTTAAATTCACCGTCAAATCTTGGTAAATAAAGGTAATAATTTGTAGGGAAAGCATGGAGAACAGAAGGTAAAACAAGAGGTTTATACCTATCTGGGACTATAAAAGGTGTAGGAGTATATACAAGAGCTACGGGATCAATTTTGTTTTCTTTAGGCTCATCACTTTGAAGAGAGTCAGCATAAGACGTGGGAAAAGTAAGGAGGCCAGGATTAAAGGGAAACTCAACATTTACATTCTTTGAATAGGTCGAGTGAAGATTTTGATCACCTTTATCATACAACAAATTCTGAAAAACTTTCAGGACAGCTTCAAGAACAGCAAAGAAATAGTTTACAAGAAAGCAGACTAGATCCTGAATACCATTCCACTTTAGATACCTGAACTTTGTGTAAGATCCTTCCATTTTCTCAGAGAAAGAGTCAGTCCTCCAGTGGAGTCTCTACTTTGAATTGGAGTCACCAGGTGAATGATTTTCAGCCTTCTTATGTCTGATCGTTTTCCACCATCAACCATCAGATCTAAACTTGATTACATGTACTGGGGAAAATTATAAGTTAAGTGTTACGACTACAAGCTAAACTGGAGATTGACTGAAGCAGCGTTTATCTACTATGCACTCACAGAGCAAGAGCAGTTCGAAGGCTACCTGGCATGACTTCAGGCTCCGTCTGTAGCTATAAATCAAATAACACCAACAAGAAAACCAATTCTCCCCAGTATGGTCGCCACTATGTTAGCGCTCGAATCTGCCTCAGGCTGAAGAAGGCAAAACTCAAGGCAACATCAAACCAAGCTCAACCTCGTAGCTAGCCCTACGAGGACAGGAGAGGGCTCTCTCCGGGTCTATCTCGGCAAAAGGTCTTTAAAGGGGCTGAGACGACTTTAAAATTGATACTGATTTTAGGCTAGTAAATAGATAGGAAAGTTTGATTTAAATTTTTAGGTTTTTGTTGGAAAAATGGGAAAAACAATTTGGGCTCGGGGATGAGGCCAGATCTTTGCAGAATTCAAGTTGGGGCAAGGTAGACAGTAGTATTGATGCTTTTGATTATGTGAATGAATGAATCAGAACGACAAGGAGCTGAAGAGGGCAAGGGAGAACAAGGATCCTCTCCAAACTGGCGAAAACATATAAAACTAAACAAATTTAAAGGCAAAGCACTGGAATCAATGAATTCTACCTCGTTAACTCATTCATTTAGTTTCAGAAGAAAAAGAAGGGAATGGCATACTTTAAAAATTAAAGAACTTACAAATAACTGAGAGAACACACCATCAAAACTGAAAGCCACAAGAATCCCAACAGGTGCTACAAAACCTCTGATCTTTCCTTAGCCAAAATGCAAAAAATATGTACAATAGTGTGCCAAACTTTTCCCAAGAGTCCAACCTGTCCAACCCTTGAAAATGATTGAGAAAATACATCATATAGACCATCCTAACCCCTTCCCATGCCTCTAGGGGTCGAATTCCTCCTTCTAGGAGCAGTTTCAACCAATTCTAAACAAGGGGCTAAAATCTAGGCAACTAAACAACTTGCCTCTAAAAGGAAGGAAACTGATCCATTTACTTGATTTTCACTTTTTTGTGAGTGAATCTTCTAGAATAGGTAAAAGTGAGTCAAAGTTACATTACAACCACAAAATTACATCAAGATAACTCAAAAATTACATCCACAATCAAAACTGGTCCAACTGGCCGAATTTCTGAGCTGGAAGATGAAAAATTGACCAAAAATCTCTATGCGCCGCGCGCCTTTCAGCCTATTTTTGGGGCACTTCCTGGAATCAAAATCAAGCTCATGATAGCTTGTTGGAAAGCCCTGGATGTCTGCTATCCAAATCAAGTGGAATTTCCCAATTTGGAGCTCATTTTCCCCTCCAAAACTTCATTCTCCCACAAGTACTTCCTGCTGGTGCAAAAGGTGGCAGAAAGGTGATTTTCATGGTGTTTTTGGCCCTTTTGATCATTCAGAACTTGATGAAATGCTTCGGCCATTTCTGAGCATGCATAACTTACCATGAAAAATCCAAAAATACAAATTTTTCCTCCCGAAAGTGTCCCAATCATAAGCGCGCGTCGTGACGCGCTACGTGTTGGGCGGAAAACCCTGTTTTGAGACCAAAACTTTCCAAAATGACAAAAAAATCTCCAAATTTGCTGAAATTTGGAGTGAAGGTCCCCCATCATGCCTCATGCTCAGCCAATGAAGCATCGGCCAAAATACGGAATGGATCAGGCCTCTTTCGCTGTTTTAGTGCTTTGCTCAACCTTGCCTTCAGGATCTTCATTTTAGCTCGGCAAACGTGATTACGGGCCCAATAATGATTTTTCATGTGATGGAGCATGTCTTTGTCTCTATTGGCCTTCGCTAATAACTTCTCCAGATGAATGTTAACATGCATGAGGCAGGTCTCTCGATCAGCCGGTGTCATGTCACCTGGTCTCTTCCGGGCCAATGCACGGTCTTCCCGGATTTTCCGCAACTCTATGAGCGTGTGTTGATGACGAAGGCGAGACCCCTTCCACACCATGTGGAGATAGTACTCACGGTGCCGATGAAGTTAACGAGACCCCTTCCACCGCGGGTGGAGATAGTACTCGTCGTGATGCTGCAAACAAGGCTCTGTCGCCTCTCTGATATGTAACGGCCACTTTTATGAGATCTCCTTGACACATTTAGCTCTGCGGTTGATGAATCACTGTCCTGCTCATACCCCTGCTCATTAGGTGAATCTGTCTCTGACATTGCGCCGAAATCAAGATGTTTGAAAAATATATGCTGATATAGGTATGGTGAAAACAAGAATTCAGTGTATGCTCTAATCCCAAGTGTGTCACATATGTATCAAGGTGCTATAGGAAAACCACAATGATAAAAGTACTGTCAAATGAGTTTGAATGGGAAAACAGCCACTGCTTGACTACATGGGGATTTGACAAGTGAATAGGAATGAATGTAGTGCTGGGGGAAATAGTTATTAGGAACAAAAGTGAAAATGAAATGGCAACATATATATGAGGCAAATGAAATCAAGGACAAAGAAATAGCCCTTGCAGTGACAATTAGGCTTTGTCAATGGAGGATGTGGGATAGTGAATATGGGACTGTGCTATAACAGAAATGATAAACATTGAGACAATGATATGGTAATAACAGTGACAACAATGATGGAATAGGAAAGAGACCTTGAGGCTGTGGTGTATAATAAGCAGTGATACCAATGACAGTAGATGGCATGAGCATATATGTCAATAACATAAGATTTGAAACCCCAACAATATCACCAGCACTTCTTTCAAAACCCTATGGAGTGAATTTTGAAATGAATATAGGGTTTACATTTCACCATAACAAACACTTGTTTTCTCCACATTTGAAACACCATAGCATATCCATGAATCAATGAGCAGGCGTGAATAACTTACTTGAAGGCAAAAGAGGCAATTTGATGCGAATTTGGGTGAGGGAATGTTGTTTTCCGGCCTTAGGGCTCTATGCGCTACGCGCATGCCCAATGTGCCGCGTGCTCTGTGTGCGTCGCGCGCGTGCAAAAATACACTGGCTATTGATGCCCAGTGCGCCGCACGCCACTTGTATGCACCGCGCACACTACAAACTCACTTCCACGACTTCAAAACAAGATTTTCGCCCTTCAACACTCCAATTTGATCTTTGCTCTGATTTTGAGCATATTCTTGTTGAAAATGGGTTAAATAGCTATGAAAAAGTTGCACAAACCTTCTTGAAACATTAAAGATTGAGTTGATTTGAGCTTTTGTAGAGAAAATGACAAAAATTATTGTTCTGGCCCAATGCGCCGCGCTCACTTTTCTATGCGCTGCGCGCTACATAGTGCATTTTGCAGGAGGCTTTTGGAGGCCTTCCCGGTGTCCAAATTGGGCATGTGATAGCTCGTTGGAAATCTATTGGAGTATAATTTCCAACCCAAGTGGAATTTTTCAATTTGGAGTTCATTTACCCTGTCAAAAGTCAAATATCCAAACACTACTTTCTGCAGGTGCATCAATTCTCCTGAGGCAACGGTATTCTTGACATTTCTCCAAAAAAATTACACCTGTGTAAAAAGTGAAGGAATTTTTTATTCCTTGGCATGTTTTTTACAAAAACCTCTCTCATTTTTCCAAAATTCATCTTTTATTTCTCTGAAACATCATTTGAGTGAAACCTATCCCGATGTGTGAAACAAGGGATTTGTCGAAATGAAGCGAAATGAAGGGTATAAGGGGCTTCTAAATTATTGGGGAAATTTTGGGAAGTAGGGAGGGATGTTAGGAAGCAGGGGAAAGTGGAATCTCAGAGATTTAGTGAGGGGAAGGGGTCCAAAAGGGAAAAACACAGGCCTAGCCTAGAAAATTACCAAGTTGTGGCAAGAAACTAGGGTTTGTGCAAAAATGAGGAATTTGGGGGATCTCAGTGATGGGAAGTGTTTAATAAGGTATATTAAGGATAGGGGAAGGTGTGTGAACATCAGGATACAATTTTTTCTAATGATTTGACCATCCAAGAGAAATTACCTCCAAAACCCTAGGAGAGGGAAATGGACCTTACCTAGGCACAACTGAAGCATGAACAAGGTGTAAAATGACTCTTTGGAACCTGACATGATGATGACAACCCTCTTAAATATGGTACACTCAGCTGAATGGTGACATGGACCAACATTTGGACAACTTTGAAAGGAATGAAAACAAACCCTAGACCTAATGCCTAGTGACCAAATTTTGCTTGAAGACTCAGTGAAATGACAAAATTTGACCTCTTCACATCTTAAAATAATTTTGTAAGAGCACGTTGATCACTGGAAGAAAGCTACAAAGGTTGACACTAACAGGAGGTTTTAGAATTTTGGCTCATATTATCTGTAATATTTTTAGTGTATAAAATTGAAAGAAACTTCTGAGGACTTATTATCAATCTAGTGTGTGTGTTGTTAGTTTTCACTTGTGTTTCCATATCTTATTATCTTCAGTGGAAATTTGCAATCCCTCATGATGTTATGTGTTTTTATCAGTCTCTTGACATGTTCATGTGTTTTATCAATTTTTGTTAGTCTTACACATTGAGCTTTCTTGATGAAATATACATGATGACAATGTAAAGAGCATCACTTATAACAGTTATTTTCCATGATATTTCAGTGAGAATATTGTAAGTCTATAAATAGATTTCTCTTGTTGAAATATTGACAAATTTCTACTTGTGTTATTTTATACCAAAAGTAGTGGATTACTGCATTGCAGACCCATTGTTTCTTCTTCCTTTTCACATTCTCTTCCCCTCATATGATACAATCTCACTCTTTTTCTACCACATCATACCCAATACCCTCATTAGTATAATAGTGGATTTGACTTAAATCTATTTTCAGTGAATGGGAGTTTAAACCACCTACCAATCTCATAAACCAAATCATTAAATTACCTTAGTGTTTATAATGTGTCTGATCAGGTTCTTGAAGCAGTCCAAGTGCTGATTCCAGTGCTAACATCTTTTGGTGTGTCTATCGGGAGATGAAGACCTTGAACACAGCTTTCTCCCGAGTTTTTTGTTATAGAGAAATCAGATCTAGTTTTTGATGGTGAACGAAGACTAGACACTAGAGAAGACTACAGATTTTTTTCTTGGCGACTCCATTGGTAGAAGAATATAATGGTGACTCCGCTAGAGAACAAACTCAGCTGACAAAAATGAGAAGGTACAAGAAAACTAGGTATCAAGCCATAAGTTTCTTCCAGGAACTTATATAACTTTCATAATATCTTTCTTGTATTTTCCCTCACATGTGAAAAGTATTATCTCATGCTTTATATACTCAGATGACTATAAGTCTTCTTTTGTTTATCCCTCATTGAAAGAAGATCCTTTATTTTCTAGTATCATTGATCTTGATCCTTTTCCTCCAATTGAACCCTATGAGAAAAATTATGTACATATACCAATTTTTCCTGAAAATGATCAACCATCTCATCTTGTTGATAATAAACTTGATTTACCTCTTGAAATCCTTGTTGTACTTTTTGATCAACCTATTTAACCTTGTATCCACCTCACAAAAGTTAAGTCCAAGATTAGAAAGCATTATGAGCCTTTGAAATTGCCATTAACCCTTCATGAATATCCTCCCAATTTTCTAGATTACCTGCCTAAGTTTAATGGAGAAGACCATGTAGTAGCAGAAAAAACATATTGAAGCTTTTGAAATATTTACAGATCTTCTTCAAATCATTCATGAGGATGTGGTTTTGAGAACATTTTGTTAGTCGTTACAAAGGGATGCTATATTATGGTTCAAAAATTTGGAGGTTGATTCAATAGACTCATGGATGGATTTTCATGATTTTTTTCTAAGGTATTGGGGTGAAATCAAATCATATGAGAAATATCTCTCTGAATTTTATGTCATGAAGAAAAGAAAGGATGAATCTCTTAGAATATTTAATAGGAGATTTCATAGTTTTTATCACAGTATACCCAAGGATATAAAGCCTCCAGAATTTACTGCCATGTTAGCCTATACCAATGCATTTGATTATAAGTTTTTCTTGTGGCTTAGAGTAACCAAATAACCTACTCTAGGAGCCATGCAAGAGGCAGCCTTTGAAATTGAATCTAATATTATGACAGTACAAAGGTTGAAATCAAAGGAACAAGATGAAATAATGCAAGCAAAAAGCACTCAGAAATCATTCAAGCAGGATGAATAGGAAGGTGATGGTGATTATTCACATAAGGACAGTGAAGATGAAGGTACATATGATTTTGTTTCATAAATTTCTTATGATTCTTGTTCTGATCATACTTCAATTGTTGATTCAGAAATTGTAAATAATCAACCTATTTGTGCTACTTATGGCAGTGATTCAGAACAACACTCAAATTTTCAAGATCATTATGAGGAGAATATTTTTAAAGATCATTATGATGGTTTTCAATATATGATTATGGGATTGGAGCAACCTTCCTTGTTTTCACAATCAACATCTTCTTGTAGCAGCATAAGATATGATGACTTGCTGCAAATTTCTACACCGCATATAGAGTTTTCAAGCAATGAGTATGTATTAGATAGCTATGATGACAAGCTTTCACTTGATGGTGAGGAATGCTTAGTTTTTGAATAGCTTGATGATATTCCTCTAGCTATTTCAAACAAAAATCTTACTAAAAATTATTTTCAAGAAAATATTTATGAACAACAAGGTCATATTACTCTTATGTCTTTAAAGAAATTTGATATTGGGAAAGACTTCTCTGAAAAGATCACTGATATTCAAGATAGCAGGATCATTCTTGATTACATAACCATGATAAAAGAGGAAGATTTACCAAACAAAATTTGTCTCTTGGAGCAGAAAAAGTTTGTTCAAGGTTTTGAAGATCCGATGACAAAAAATTTTTAGGCACATTTTTCCAAAGCCTTGAACATTTCAAGCTTCATTAAAACATCAGCCTGTTTTGGTGAACATGGTTTTTCACAAAAAAAATTATGGTAGTTGTTGTTTTCTTCCTATGATTTATTAGGCAATTGCAAAGGAGTGGTTCTTATATACTTTCACGGCTAAATCAGAATTTTTTGTACACATGAGAGATGGAAATCAATTGAGTAGGGAAGTAGATGAATAAGCTCTCTACTCAAGCATTTTCTTTTCAGTTTTAGTTTTTAGTCTGAATTTAGATTCAAGTTGAAGAAATACGTTACAGAAGATCGAAATGATTTTTTTTACTCCATTACCCAATGTTTAGGCATGCTGTAAATTTTAACTTAATGAGCAGGATTGTTGGTTGGAGAGATAAGACTTGATTGTAATATCCCCAAATTGGGATTGCTAGCAAGGCATGCCTGAAAAATGCATTTTTCAGGAATGTATGCTACAAAAAACAATATTAGCCCTTGGATATCTTAGATCTGATAATCTAAGATCCAAATCCAAGAGGAAATCAGAAACCAAGCAAACTAGGTGAGATAAACATGCCTCTCACACCTAGAATGGTCGGAAAATGCCCAATAATGGGACTACAGCAATATGTAAACACAATTCTGGATCTGTAGAAATATATTCACTCAATAAATGTGTCAAGAAACACATTTTCATCATTTGGTTTCTCAGTAGCAACTTGTACTTCCTTTTATGATCCAAAAAGTGGGGAAAAGCAGCAAATTAAGCCCCAAAAACGTTATTCCCAGCTATTTCCATAATAAAAGAGAAAAATAACGGTGGTATCCATTAAAATATGTCACATGGGACTCACATACCAAATTTTATAAAAAAAAAATCACTCTAGCTATGGTAAATAGATCTCCCGGTCCCGATATGGCTCAAAAAGGCCCAAATCCCATGACTTTACTTATGCAGAATTTACTGAAGCATCGAAAGCGTGATTTTATGAGGGTTTATGATGAAATATGATTTAAATAACATACATGGATTGTATTACATTAGATCATGGAGAAAAATGGAGAAAAAGCTTCTTTTACACATTATAGGAATGACCCGACAAGGGTTTCATGAAGGTACAAGTGCAAAATGTCATATCTACAGATTTAGATCTGGAAAATGCACTATAACTAAATCTTTGAATACATACAACTGAAAACTACAGAAAATTAAGGAGAATCCTTCTTACAAGGTTTCCAGGAGAAGGGTTGGCCCTTTCCCTGAGAAACAAGATCACAAGCAAGGGTTCAAACCCTGCTACTGCAACACTCTGAAAAAGGACGCAGTTTCTGCAAATAAATATGTTTTAGATTTTGGGAATACTTTGGCCAATTTCCACGATGTGAAATACTACTCCAGAATTCTTCCCCACTAATCTCTCAAAGGAAAGAGAGCCTCCCCCTCTGAAAAACAAGTGCCGGAAGTGGTGTTGTGGACCCTCACTGCAACACCCTGCAACACAATGTTATACTGCTGTATAAATAATGTTGTAGCTCAAGGAGGATGCTTGGCCTCAACCTTGGATGTGAGGAAAATCAGAACTTTCCTCCAAGAGGCTTCTCAAGAAGGAGAAGGATTCCTACACAGGAAATCCTTGTGCTAAGCATCACGGCAATCTCAACTAAACAGTTGCAGAAAGAAAAATAGTCTTCAGACCAAAATCAAATCATAAGCATAAACTTGTTATGGCTGACTTGCCCTCCTTTTAAACATGTGTGAGCCTCCTTTCCTTGGGCCCCACTCATTAGGGTTTCCTTCACCAAGTAATATTCCTCCCACTTGCACTGCGTTGTCTCTATGGATGATCTCCTCCTCTCATACCTGCGTTGTTGACTTGGTAAAACTTGACCTTGTCCACCTGCATTGGTCTCTGTTCACACATGAGAGTGTAAAATCCAACTGCTACCTTGATCCCTCTCCACACCATGAAGGATTTTATTCAGATTTTTATTATGCATGGGCTTCCTTACCCATTATCCAACTACTAAGTGAGATCAGCAAAATTTAATATTCCAATTTGTTGCATGAAAATTTTGGAATATTACAGTCCTCCCCTCCCAAATGTTGTTTTTCCTCAAGCAAATGCAAGGATATAACTGAAGAGTTTCCTCCCAAGGCATGGAGACTGAAATGTATTGGGAAAACACTTTTCCCCAAGTGGATTCTCCATCCCAAAGCAATCATCCATACAAAATGAGTCACCTCCCACCATGGCAACTCCAGAAAATCTTCCTCCACCTTGAGCTCCTGCAAAGTAGGTGGGCTGAAAATCTGCACATGGTAGACAAGATAGCCTACCCCACGCTATTTTCCTCTCCACTTATGACAACTGTAGAGTATATGTTGATATTGGGCTGCAAAACATTTTCCCTCAAGTGCCAAGATGAAGACTAGATCCCCAATAATCTCCTCTCCAATGCTGTGAATCAAGCTGGCCCAAATCATCCCATATGTGATGGATAGGAAATCATCACCATATGGCATCCCATCAATCACATGGCCCAGAAAATGTGGGAATCCTCTTCCCAAAAGGACACATCCATCCCATGTGTCTCTCTCCCCATCATGCTCTCAATAGAGATAAGAAAAATATCAACAAAAGAGATCATGATCAGCATAAAAATGAGGGAAATACTAAAGGTTCCATGTGGTGCAAGGAAGTACCAACATTTTTCCATGTAGTTACAGTGTCGTTTCCCAAACTGCTGCTTCAGAAAATAGTATGGCAAGTTGTTTTTTAATACAGGAGAGTTATGTATGTCATCAAGTCTGCTAATGAATAATAAATGGTTAGGTACAATAGCCGATCATACATGTAAGAAAAACATACTTCCCAAGGTCATATGAGAGATGGTTGTCTCCATCATATAGATTGGCCCAAAATTGACCATGAAGCCAAATGGAAAGCTTGCCCTCTTATGGAGCAATGCATTGCATAGAAGTGGTAAGAGCATGCAAATATTGTTTTAGACAATCAATAGATGCAAAAACAAATTTCTCACCTCCTCCTTGTTTAGCAAGTGCATCAAATGTGAAGTGATCCTGGGGACACTCCATCAATAAGTCCAACCCCCAAGGTGACACTGTTGTTGGCCCATGCAAATAGGCTCTTTCCAACTCATAACTCCATTATTTGACATGCACAATGTCAAAGGAATTTCCCCCAATGCTGCTACACAAAAGAAGATCCTCCCAAGGTGGAAGAACCTATTGAACATCTAAGGCCAAGGAGTAGCCCCTTTGCACCATGATAGTGCCACCTCCTACTCCTGCAACATCATGCAAAGTGCGAGAGCGAATCTGCCCTTGCTCTCCCAAGAATAACCCAAGAAATAAAAGTTTTTGTTGCCTCCTCATACCTCCATCATACATATCATGTAGTGAAAACATGGTGAAGAATGTCATATCAACCCAATGCATCCATACCCTTTGCTTCTCCATGATGCAAGTATCCTTCCACATACCCTTAGAAAGAGGATGATGACCAAACTCTTTCAAGAGAAACCAACGCAGCCAAGCCTCCTGCTGCCCAGTATCATAGATTTTCAAGTAGCTTTCTAGCTTCTTGCTCATCATCCACACCCATCCATCCACATGTGGGTGCCTCCCATCATGTTCTTCCTTAGCACTCTCCCAAGGAAGACTATCATTCTCCCAAATCAGATTTCTGCTCTTGCATTTCATAGGATGTTGAAATGTAACTCCTTAGAGACCTTCTAGAGAAGACCTCTCATCAGTGTCCCCCTTGAATCCACAAAGATCCAAGTGTGATGAGGAAAACACCTCCTAAATCTTTTGAATAACCTTGCACTCCAGTATGTGTTGAAGTGCACCTCCAATGAGATCTCTCCATGAGAACTTCTCTTCATTAATGGCCTTCCAAAACCAATAAGGTTCTAGATCTACTGCAGGTAGAAGTTTCTCTTTGAGTTGGGGAGTTCTCATTGAGAAAGTGTCATCTAGAAAGGAGAAAGTCTTTCTCACTTCAAGATGTCTACCATCTATCTTTTCTCCCTCCATTGCTTCATGAATGAAGCTGCCATTTGAATGCTCCCATAAAGAATGGGTCCTCTTTTATTCACCGCTACTCTTGGATAGTGAAGTGAAACTCTGATGCTCTAGATTATAAGTAAGTGATGATTTTGGGTCATGCAACAACAGGTTTCCATAACCCTCAAAAAGGTTTGTTGAAATAATAGAAGATGGAAACTCAACCATACCTTGATAGGCTTTGGGAACATCTTGTATGGCTGCAAGATTTCCTTCTTCTACTATGTTGGCTCCCTCAACTGCTGGTGTTGAAGGCTGCTCCTCCAAGGCTGTCATAGTGCTGGTACAAATATCTTCAAGAGATAGTGAGGACTCCTCTTCCTAAAATCTCTTGATCACCCTTTGAGTGAAATCTGCAAAATAAGATACTTTTGCATGTCTCGCATGGCTAAACCACCAATTGCTTGCTTCACCCTTCAGGTGCAGCACTGCAATCTCCACTTCTTCTCTCTATACCACTGGATGTAGTAGGAAAAATGTACTGAGTCTTCTTGCCCAAGCTTTGGTTGTAGATGTCCCATCAAAAGTGGACAATAGAAATGTATTTCCCTTGATTTCTTCCTTGCTACAGGGTCTCCTCCCTTCCTTCAGTTGAATGAACTGTGGGAAGGATAGAGTCTTCTTGAAGGCTCTAGGTTGGGACTTGTACTCAACAAGGTACTCACTCAGGATCTGATGATCCAAGTTTCCTCCATACTTCTTGTCTTCTGCTTTGTAAGAGTAGGAAGTGCATGGTCCTTCTTCTTCTCCTTCTTCTATCTCCTTAACCTCCTTGGAGAGGTCCTTTTTGGATCTAAAAACTGATGAGATCAGGCTCATTATTTTCAGCATCTTGATCTCTATCTTCAAACTCATAGGCTGAGCCAAGAAATATGCTTCGATACCATTGTAATATCCCCAAATTGGGATTGCTAGCAAGGCATGCCTGAAAAACACATTTTTCAGGAATGTATGCTACAAAAAAAAATATTAGCCCTTGTATCTCTTAGATCTAATAATATAAGATCCAAATCCAAGAGTAAATCATAAACCAAGCAAACTAGGTGAGATAAACAAGCCTCTCACACCTAGAATGGCCAGAAAATTCCCAATAATGGGACTGCAGCAATATGTAAACACAATGATGGAGCTGCAGCAAGATATTCACTCAAGAAATGTGTCAAGAAACACATTTTCATCATTTTGTGTCTCAATAGCAACTTGTACTTCCTTTTATGATCCAAAAAGTGGGGAAAAGCAGAAAATTAATCCCCATAAACATTATTCCCAGCTATTTGCATAATAACAGAGGAAAATAATGGTGGGATCCCTTAGAATATGTCATATGTGACTCACTTACCAAATTTGAGCAAAAAAAAATCACTCTAGCTAAGGTAAACAGATCTCCCAGTCCCGATATGGCTCAAAAAGGCCCAAATCCCATGACTTTACTTATGCAGAATTTACTAAAGAACAGACAACATGATTTTATGAGGGTTTATGATGAAATATGATGGAAATAACATGCATGGAGTGTATTACCTTAGATCATGGAGAAAAATGGAGAAAACGCTTCTTTTACACATTATAGGAATGACCCGGCAAGGGTTTCATGAAGGTACAAGTGCAAAATGTCAGATCTGTAGATCTAGATCTGGAAAACGTAGTCTAACTGAAGCTCTAAATACATACAGCTGAAAAATATATAAAATGAAGGATAATCCTTCTTACAAGGTTTCCGGGAGAAGGGTTGGTCCTTTCCCTGAGAAACAAGCTCACAGACAAGGGTTCAAACCTTGCTACTGCAGCACTCTAAAAAAGGACACATTTTTTGCAAATAACTGCACTGTATATGTTGGGAATAATTTTTCCAAGTTCCAAGATGTGCAATACTTCTCTGGAATTCTTCCCCACTGATCTCTCAAAGGAAAGAAAGCCTCCTCCTCTGAAAAACAAGTGCCGGAAGTGGTGTTGTGGACCCTCACTGCAACACCCTACAACACAATGTTATACTGCTACAGAAATAACGTTGTAGCTGAAGGAGGATGCTTGGCCTCAATTCTGGATGTGAGGCAAATTAGAACTTTCCTCCAAGAGGCTTCTCAAGAAGGAGAAGGATTCCTAAATAAGAAATCATTGTGCTAAGCAGCACATCAATCTCAACTAAACAGTTGCAGAAAGCAAAATAGTCTTCAGACCAAAATCAAATCATAAGAATAAAATTTTTATGGTTGCCTTGCCCTCCTTTTAAACATGTGTGAGCCTCCTTGCCTTGGGCCCCACTCATTAGGGTTTCCTTCACCAAGGAATATTTCTCCCACTTGCACTGTGTTGTCTCTATGGATGATCTCCTCCTCTCATACCTGCGTTGTTGACTTGGTCAAACTTGACCTTGTCCACCTGCATTGGTCCCTATTCACACATGAGATTGTAAAATCCAACTTCTACCTTGATCCCTTTCCACACCATGAAGGATTTTATTCAAATTTTTATTATGCATGGGCTTCCTTACCCCTTTATCCAACTACTGAGTGAGATCAGCAAAATTTAATATTCCAATTTTCTACATGAAAATTTTGGAATATTACATTGATTCAAGGCACTATTCTACGATTCTTGATAGCCCGCAGGGGTAATATCATCCCCAATTAGAGAAACTGTTAGCACTACAATTTTTCAAATATTTTCAAAGTCTGGTCATCATTCTCCAAGGAATCAATCTACCTTTTCAATTTGGTCGGTAGATGAAAGTGTCGATGTCAAAGTGTAGTGATGAGAAAATTTCATTTCTACGTTCATTCATTTCATTTTCCCTCTTCTACCTTTCATTTTTCCAGAAAACCCAAAGTCTATAGTTTCATTTCTTTCAAAACCCCTTTTTAACTATTAAAATTCAATTTTTCTGAGTTAAAAATCAGTTGCGCACACCCACTAACAGCCATATCATATTATACCCTTTTCACCTTACCTTCTATCGCATATTCAAACCTTATACATGTAACCATTGTCGAATCCTACAAACTTTCTGATATGCGATATTGTTGGGACCCATCATTTCTTTTTGATCTATTTCATAACATTCAAAATGTTTTAAAAAATTCCTTTATATTATGATTAAAACAAAATTTACCATATTCATTAACTTAACGAAGTTTTCACTTATCCTCTTTTAACAAGCCATTTAATGGGCCCCACCTGCCTTTTGGCATCGCATTTTTGCAAATTTCACTTACCACATTCACTTCTGCTTCCTCATTTCCCCGATTGCGATATTGAGTGGGACCCTTTCCTGTTACATCATCATCACTAATCGCATATCACAATTTTCCATTGCCAAACAGTTTGTTACCACCTCATCTCCCCGATCTTTGATATTGTGATATTGCTTTGACTTCCCAAAATGTGATAAGCCTTTTAACTTCCCAATGCAATATCAGTGGGACCCCTTTAATATATATATATATATATTATGTATACAACAATGAACTTTTCTCTTTCCCACTTTACCTTTATCCTTGATTTTTTGCATCGACATATCGCAACAATCCTTGCCACATTCATTTGCCACTCCACAAATCTTCTGATGCGATACTAAAGGGACCCACCTTTCCCTGCCACGTCACCTTTTCCCCATCGCACATCATAAGCTACGGAGGATAGGCACTCGGGATTATGTTATTAATGCCGAAGTGCAATGTGCGATATTGGTGGGACCCAATTGCATATCGCAATTCGCAAGCTCGGGAGGATAGTTGTTCAAGAATCTATTATAAACTACGAAATTCGATTGCGATTTCCACTGGACGTTACACCTCGTGATCTTCCCCACCCTTTGATCCATGGTTCTCATGCCTTTTTTGCCCCCCTTCTCCATTCGGCTTTTAACATTGCGGGGGGGGGGGGGGTCCAAAAAGTTGTTTTCTCCATCGCTCCTCCTGCTACATGTCCTCCTCTCTGCATTTCGCACCCCCCTTGGTCCAAACCTCCTTGCCACGTCATCGCTGCCATCGCAAATCGCATTCCTTCCCCCTTGTGTCTTATGCTTAAATGTTTCCGACCCTAATACGTGATTTTGATATATGTATAAAAGGTTTTCTCCTCCCACTCATTCATTTATTAAACCCTCGCTATCTCTTTCAATCCACCTCCATAACCTCTTTAACCTCCATATTTCCCACTCCTCTTTTATTTCTCCCGTGTGGCCCAAAATTCAACGTGTCTCCTTCTCATATCTTTCACATGCCCGATCCTTTTTGTTTTGGAACCCTATCTATATGGGTTTTTCCACTCCAACACTCGTTTCCATTTTTTAATTCAAGACCCTATCACGACAAACAAGAAAACTAAAGTGAAAGAGATCAGCGAAAAGCGTTTCTCCGAAACAAATTTCTACCATTACTCTCATCACCAACACATTTCCACAAGGAATCATGCAACATTCAAAGAAAAATCACATGTCACTTTCACTATTGTTTACACTTTGTTTGGAGTTGCAGTTTGCTACGAGAATAAAAGAGGAGTGTTCCCATAGATTGCCACATCATACAACCACTTTTGAATTGTTAGCCTTGATGTTGTTTATTTTAGGATTATGTCATAGCACTTTGTATTAAAGTTTTAGGGTGTTTCTCATCTCTAACACGAGATCATAATAATGTTTGGGGAACAGTTTACACCTTTTATGGAGACGACGAGCTTTTTATATTTTTGTATATATGTGACAAACTTCTATGTAATAAGGTTGGTGGTTTTAGAATCTTGGCTCATATGATCAGGGGATTCTTTTCAAAGTGAATAAAATTGAAAGAAACTTCCGACTTATTATCAATCCGGCATGTATATTGTTAATTTTCACTTTTGTTTCCATATCTTATTATCTTCATTGGCGCGTTTTCAATCCCTCATGTTGTTATGTGTTTTTTTTCAGTTGTCTTCACATGTTCATGTGTTTTATCAATTTTTGTTACTTCTCCACAAAGTGAGCTTTCTTTGATGAAATATACATGATGACAATGCAAATAGAATCACTTATAATAGTTATCTTCCATGTATATTTCAATGAGAATATTGTAATTATATAAATAGCTTTCTCTTGTTGAAATATTGACAACGCGCTACTTGTGTTATTTTCTACCAAAAGTAGTGGATTTCTACCCTCGCAAACCCAACGTTTTCTTCTCTTCCATTTCACATTCTCTTCCCCTCATAGGCTACAAACTAACTCTTTTGCTACCCACACATCGAGACCCAATAGCCTCATTAGTAGTAACAATGGATTTTTTGAAATCCCTTTTCATTGAATGGGGAGTTTAAAACACCTACCAATCTCATAAACTCAAATCATTATAATTACCCTTAGATTTTAGGATGTGTCAAATTAAGTGCTTGAAGCAGATTCATACAGGCAAATTCCGCTCGCTAACACTAGGATTTAATGAGATCCACATATTGATGATTCTCCAACTCGTACAAATCTTCCACAACTTAATGAACACTCTCTTGGGAGGGATACTCGTAATCGTGGAAGACAAAATAAAAATCCCTCAAGTTCGGTGCTCAAATATCTACTTTTCGGCTTGACAACAATGGCTAAGGGACATTCTAGGGTTTTGAGTTTCAACAACAATTTTAGAATAGGTTTCAATCTAGAAGATTTTTGTTTTTAATGGTATTTGAATCAAGGATTTTTCCCGAGATTGAGGTTCTTTCGATAATGGGAGAAGTTTCCAAATTCACTCCCTTCCCCGCATGGAAGATGTAATATTTCGATCAATAGGAGAATCACTGGGAATAATAGGTGTTTCTAAATGTTATAGGGCGAACATGTTGGTTTTGTATTGGGGGGTGATGGGTTTGGGACTGAAGGCTTTGAATAAGCTTTGGATGCAGTCTAGGATTTGGACTATGGTTAGGTCCCAGGGGTCCTGAATGAGGGCTAGGTTTTAGGGTTTGAATTAAGATTTTGACTAGTGTTAGGTCTAGGGTTTGAATTAATTTTTTTGAATAGTGGTTAGGATCTGTGGCTAGGGTATGGGTAAGGATAAGGAGTAGGGTATGGATTACGATAAGATTACACAAGCTATAGCTGGGACCATGGGGGAGAATGACTTGATAATGCATTGAATCGAAAAATTTTATTGTTGTTGTTGATTAAGTAATCGATTTTTTGCATGAAAGACTTCTTTAGAGAAAAAAGCTTCAACCAGTTCTTGAGGACAACAGGGGTATTTGACTCGAAGAAGGAGGCCAAGGAGGGGACTCATTTCTGGCCATGAAGTGGGATGTTCAATTGGAGGGAGGATTAGAATTTTTTCCATGAAAGCCGCAAGATTATAAGCATGTTGAGGAACCGATCTCTTGAGAATAATCATTATTCCAAGTATAAAAAGGCTGGTGATAAGTTTTCTGATTTATACCTAGAAATGGATTTGATTCCTTATTTCTGATTTCTCGAGTACCTTTAGTAATCCCGAATAGTGATGGGAAATGTTGCTCCAGTTGAATGGACCTCCTCACTATGAAATTCCGTAAAATTTCAGCTACTAAGTGGGCACCTTCTATGTGCTTCTTCATATAGTTGAGCGCAAAATATTAACAATGTTTTCATCTTTCTCCTATTCTTTTTGTAAATCGTCCAACTTTGAAATCAAATATTTAATAATATTATATTTATTTTTCAAGAAGAAAAATATTAAATTAAGCACTTATGAGTTCATCATTGCACGGATTTGTATATGTACCGCGGCAACATTAAAACTCCTCATCGAATGATTCCTCAAAAATACCATTTTCCTCTTTTCAATAAGTCAACCGGGTACATTACGTTAGTACAAGTAATAATGTATGTTATGTAGGGGGGCTTCTTACAACACTAGAGAAAGTAGAAAAACCTTAAAATAACCAAGATGCAAGAAAAAAATAAATTCAGAACAGAAATTTGCAATACAGAAACTAGGTAAAAAAATAAACCCAAATTCAACAGCTCACCAAGGTCAATCAGAGCACCTCCCTCGTAAATGGCGCCAAAATGTTGGGCGTAGTATAGGGAATATTAATATACCAACATTTAATTGTCAATACTAGAGTTCATGAACTTCTGACGGCACAAGGTTGGAAATGCTAGAGAGAGCCCCCAACAACCTACAAATGAAAACTCTAGTATACCTTGCATGTAATCGAATCTCCAAAAAATTAAATTGAATCCTCGCACTTCGAAAAAGAAACTTGAAAAAAAAACACCAATCCCGAAAATGGAAAACAAGATTTGATCAAACATCCGAAAAATGAAAGGCAAAATTGAACTATTAACAATTGCGAAAGGAAATCCTAATTATCAGACAAACGGAAAGTATAGATCGGAAACTAAGCAAATGCCTGTATCGCTTGTAAATACCGGAATAAATTCAAGATCAATTAAGAACCCTTCTTTGTGCAAAAATATAAAATTAAGAAAGAGAAATGAAAATTTCCGCACTAATTCTGCCTCATCTATCTCTATGTAACAAACTCCTTTTCAATAAATTACAACCTAAAAGCTGTTATCAAACCTTGGAAAATAAATTTACCGATGTAAAAAAATATACTCGGAAGGAATTAATCTAATATAAATTCTCTCGCCTTCCTCGTCCCTTTGTAAAAAATAAATATTTATTGAGAAGAGGACAAAAATTGCTAATGCTAACTACAATGTTATTGATTTCAAACATAATGTAGTTTCCTTTCATCGCAGTGAGCTATGTAGTGTATAGGAATCACAATTTCAAATGACGAGAAATATATATGTGGCCTCTGTTTCTTGAATAATACATGGGCTTTGTAAACATGGTTAATTAGAATTTAATACATACAATAGGCTACAATCTCACCATCCAATTCAAAATCTATAATCATTCAAATTAACAAGGTGAAATCAATCCGGGAGCAGCCAAACCCAGTGAGTTCTAGACCATTTTCAGAAGATTAGAATTGCGCATTCAAAGTTTATATAAAAGTGCAAGGTGTATCGGAGCATATATCGACGTTGTGAATACAAACAACTGGAGGGACACTATCTGATCTAGTATTCGATATAAAGAAATCTATAGAGACATTTTCTCGATATCACATTCAACGCATGAAACCAAATGACAACAATTTTAAAGAAGGAAAGTAGACCGAGAAGAAATAGATACTATGATATGATCTTTCACACACTTTCCACACAAAAAAATGACATGAATTAAACACAATCCAAACTAATCCTAGAAAATTCGTAGTGGTGTCGAGGCCCGGACTAGCGACCAACCCAACCTGACTCCTCGCAACCTGCGTTAATGATTTCGTCTACACACGTATAAAATAATCATAAAACACATAAGTTGACTAAAACGTACGATAGCTAAAAACACATTTATTAATATTGAAATGATATGCCTTACATAGTGCAGGAAAAATATTGACTCCTGAACAACAAAGGGAGCGATCCGCTTGGTTAATTATGTGTGATACTACATTGGGACCATCTCCTCTCATTTCCTTGCTCTATGAAATCGACCTCACGTACAGTCAACACGAAGTTCTATAATATAATATTCCATCTATCTTTGCTCCCCCCTGAAATACAAGATCCTTAGATTTATAACAACAAACTCTTTCCCAATTCCCGGTTGGGAGGTTAAATAACACATACAATTTTAGAATCGTGAACCGAGCTCTACGGGTAAAATAAGGAGCCTACGTATTTGACTAGATTCCCATCAATTTGTGGTTCTATATAAATATAAAAGTTGGTATTGAATCATCGAAAGCTTTCGCCATCGTGTCCATGGACATATCACGCTATTATTAATCCTCGTGGCTTCTATAAATATTTTAACTACGAAAGATGCTTTGATGCCACTTTGTATTGGGTATAATATTTACCTCATCCTTTTGAGTTCTGGAATGTGGAAAATGGATCACAAGGTTGTGTTTCATGTATAAGTGAAAATACTTTGACTCTAGTGCAGAACATGAGTGTAGTGCAGAACTCTTCGCAGTGCGGAGGTAGTCCATAGTGCAGAATCCCAATTGGTATATGAACTCGCTCTGTGTGGTGCAAGAATTCGTGGTAACGGAACTTGATGCATGGTGCGAGAATGTGTGGTATAGGAACTTGACGAGTGGTGCAAGAATGCGTGGTATCAGGAACTCGATGCGTAGTGTAGGAATGCGTGGTACAAGAAGAACTTTTTGCATGAAGTACGCAGAACTTGCTACATAGTACAGAAGGTGAATGCAGGATCAAGGCTCGTTGGCCTATGCATATAATCAAACGTAACTTCCAAACTCGCAAACATACAAACTATTATTAATGATGCTTTTAATGTTTAAATCTTGTTAAAACAAAGGAATAAAAAATACTTACTCACTCTATCATCTACGAGAATGCACAAAACTACAACAATAACTATTCAAACTAAACAAAAGCATGATGGGATTCCAAGTAAAAGGTGATATAAATCAAGGCAAATCGAGATGGCCAAGCACATGAATAACCGAACTCAAAACCCTCTAATGCCTTAAAATTTACTGAGCTAACTACAGTGACAAGAGCCACACTGTCACCTAAGTTAACCTCCTCTAATTTGTTTGTTGATGTTGAAATTTCAAATTTTCTCAATTTGACCAAGGCTAAGTCTAAATTGAGCCTATATACTTGCTACATATTATAAATAATTTTAGTTATTTAATTTAGCTATCAATTTTTTCATAAGAGGCATGTACTTAGGAGAAATGTTGCATATTACACTTGTTAAGAAATTTAATTTATTTAGTCAAATTTATTAATAAAATAAAATTTAAAAATTTCATATTTTATTTAAAGTATAAAAATGAATCAATGTTCCACGTAGGTTCATTGCATATAAAATTTGAAAAATGGATTAATGTTCAATGTCTCGTTTCTTATTACATAAGCTTATATTCGAAACAAAACCTTAGGTATGTGTGGAATTTGTATGAAAGAAGGTCAAAAGGATGTAGTACAAAATAATTAATCTAAAAGTTGGATTTCTTTTCATTTAATTAACTACGTTAAAGGTTTATTATTTAGGGTTAAGTTGATACTTTATTATATGGAGTTTCACTCTCTCCTAGATTTGGTTATGATTTCCCTCACAATGGAACATCCCATCGCTTGGGAGCAACATCTATCCAACTTTAAGAGATGGGAATACTGGCCTTGTCATGGCAAGAGCACTCTCTAGTTTCTCCACTATTATTACTAGCCTCTCTCTATGGAACTTATTTTGGGTATTTTTTTCTCGAGTACAATAATCTTTCTTGTCATTTCTATATTTCGTTGTTTTTTTTTGGGATGTCCATATATATCTAGTTTAAGTACTTTTCCTACCTACTCTCTTTTATGCATCCTTTTGGTGGTTATCACAAGCCTCTTACCTCCACCTTCTCAACCCCTACACTCGAAGCCCAATCTCATTATTGGCTCCCCATCGACTTCAATGGGGTGCTTGCTCTTTTAGTTGGCCTAACGCACCCAACTTCTTTAATTACTTTTTTATCTTCCGTTATCCAACCATGCCTTGCTACTTTCGGTCAAGCTCATTCTAGATCGTGGTCATACAAGAGGGAATTTCCCTCCTCATATTCATGTATAGTCCAATTTACGAGGCCTCGATCAAAAAATATTGGGCACACACTTCATAGCGCTCATGAAGAAATTGGCAGTGGAAGAAGAGGGAGTGAGGGTTGAGCTTAGGTTCCTCTTGAACATCAAGGTTGAGGAGCATGTAGTGTATTAGGGTGCCTAATACAAGTAATATTTGTTCTCACCAAAGTCTCAATATATGCATACCATCGATATATATGAGTAGTGTAAGACTATAATGGGAAAAATTGTGATTAACTGAAATGAAGCTCTTAAACAAATCCTCTTGTGCACTTTGATGCGCAACAACAAGTTAACAAGATGGAAAGGAAAAAATCCAACGATGGCCAAAAAGCTAAACAACATGGAATTACTTATTGGTGATGAAGATGATGTAGTATCAACCCCTACTAAGGGTGGGAATCCATTCAAGAATGATTGTGATAGCTTTAGTTTCTTTTTATTTTTTAGAAAATATAAGTTAAATAACCCAATAGATATGCAATGTTTTAATGTTTCTTATAAATATCTAGAAAAAAATAAATTAAAATGCTTAATCAAACATTTCCATTAATCTAATATGAATTTCCTAACTACAAACTTATTTTGATACTTCCCTTGTAATTTCCCCTAATAACAAATTTAAAAAGAATTAACATATATCTTTTTTTTACAAATAATATAAATAAAATCTAACTTATAAATAAATAAATTTTAAATATTAAATTATTTTAAAATTATATATGATACTTTCATAAATTAGGATGCCTATAAATTATTACAGCATTTTCAACTTATTTTGATTCTTCCTTGTAATTTCCCTAATAACAAATTAAAAAAAACTTAGCATATATCTTTTTTTTACTAATAATATAAATAAAAATCTAACTTATAAATAAATATATTTTAAATATTAAATTATTTTGAAATTATATATGATACTCATAGATTAGGATGCCTATAAATTATTACAAATTTTCAACTTACATTGAAATCATATCATTTATAAATTATTCTAAACTCTCAAAGTTATTTTGAAATTTTCTATGATGTTGAATATACATTAGTTTAAAATTATATATATATATATATAATATTGATGTTTGCAAATACAATGTATATATTTACATGCCCTCAAAGGTAATTGTTATTGTAAATTGTGATTGTCGTATGACATTTTATAGCTTCTTAAAACAACTATTAGAAATTATTATTAAAAATATAAGGGTATAAAATTATTTTAATTTTTTTTATTAGAAATTCTTTTAAGGAAGAATATTAAAAAAAACTATGTACTCTTTTATATTTTTTATTAAAAAAACTATACCAGGTACTTTGAATTGCTACAATATTTGCAATAGCCATATATAAAAAGTTCTAAAAAAATCGTACCAAAAATTTGTGATTGGAAATTTATATAGTTTAGACTAAATTCGCTTAGAAAACACAAATAAGACAAAAGATGTTAGTCATCGACGTATTTTTGCCGATATCAAAAGATGATTGAGTTATAATCCTGCATTTCTAGAAACAAGATTTGAGAAATATTGTGAGTTCTAGGAAATCTCACTCGCCTTCATTATTCTAAACTTAATTGATTCATTAAAAACTTCATCTTTTGCCTTCTCAAAATTTTACCCTTCTCGCCGCAAAGAAAAGACTTCATCATTTTAGGCACGTTTACCTCATTCCATCACTCTCACCTTCATTCATAACCCTCTTCCTTTGAAAAGCCCATTTTTCTCTTCCTCAAAACCTTCATGCTCGCCTCATTCATCATTTTCCCTACAAAAACATATTAAACAATGTAAAAATCTCTTTTTATATTGTTTAAGGTTAAAATTTAACCTATCGAGGTCCTTTTTAATTTTATTAAAAACCATGTTTTTATGTTGTAAATCCACCCCTTTTTACATAAATCGGGCTCTTAAGCCCCATTCCCCGCTTAAGAAGCGCCAGCGTGCCCTTCTATGCATGGAACCCCGAAGCCTTCCGCTATATCCTAGCCCCTTCCCCCATTTAAAATTACATCTCCGCCCCTTTTTACTTTATACACCCCCCGAAAAACCTTATAAAAACCCACTCAAACCTTTTGAAATATTAAAGCGGGCCCCCTTACCTCACCTCGCTTCTTTCGTTTTCCACCGGGAAAATCTCCACCATCGATCCGGAGCTTTGGGCCCCGATCCGACGACCGTGTCACATCTTGCCCTTCATCACCGCATCAATACAACTCCCGGCGCAACGCGTACAAACATGCCCACGTCATCAAGTCAAGCCCCACCTTCCACTAAAACTACGTCGCCCATTCACCATGCGCCATTTGTCCCTCGGGCTCCACCCCTCCACACCTCTATGCCGATCCCCAAACCCTTTCTATACCATCGATCTCACCCTCGAGATGCGACTAGCCCGAAACTATATATCAGCACGGAAAGTAGCAATGGGTTTAATAACCCTCAACTCCGTGTCGAAATAGTTCGGTATTTACCTTGCCATGAGTAAATCGCCCAAAGGCATCACGCACGTACGATCCAATACCACTCTACCGCCCTTATACTTGGCAGCGCAATAAACCACCACTGGTTTTTCTAAAACCACTTTCTCGCACCAAAATTCAAATCTCTTTGCCCTCTCGTTCGAATTCCACCGAGGTTCTACATACGGAACCTTACCCTCTGCTCAATTTCTCCTCTACAAACGCTTCTCGACAACTCCAAACCCTCAAAGTGCGGTCTTACCACTCCTCACGAGTTTTAAGTTAACATTGTTTTTGTGTTTTGTGCAAAAGTTGTAATGAGTGGTAATGCCCAAAGGGGCATTCCAATGATCGAGAAATGATAAAATTAACCTGCTGGATGACGATCAAAGAGGTAAATTCCCATAAAAGAAAGCCGGGGAATTTGCATAACAGCTTTACCCTCAATGAAGCATAATCATCAATGGGTTATAAACCATCATACCACGAAGAAACCTCCCCTGAACAAAAAAATACAATTATAGTCAAAAGAAGCAATGAAGAAGGAAATAAAGATTAAAGGGTTAATCTCATATCAAAAATCAAATCGTGGAGATTAATTCATAACACGTGCAGATTAAGACGAGAAAAGTGAAGACATTCAATGATTAAAGAAGAAAGGACGAGCGAAAATATATTATAAAGGCTAAATCAAGGTTCAAAGGCCTAATGCAGCAGTTTTATGATTAAAATCAAAGACGCATTAACCCAAAGACAAACTGAGCTCACTAAATCAAGAAGCATTTACTCCTCCAAAGACCAAACTACCACCTACAACACTATTTCTTTCTATAAAGGCATATGGCGAGCTTATTAAGCACGACTAGAGATATTTTTGAAGCAAAGATTTCAATATTTATTGCAAAGTTATTACGGGCAGCCTTAAAAGTCAAACATTTCATCTATTTTTCCTTAGAAGTTAAGATAGGAGTTACTGAAACATAGAAGTAGATCTCTTGCAGATATTCCCGCCTTAAGCCTTGCATGGTTTTAAAGGTTAGGAATACACTTACTATGTAATAGATGATACTCAAACCCTATATTAAGCTTCACCTCCTCATTTTGCGAGTATAAATACCGCATCCGAACTCATTGTATTGTGGGCAACCGATGACTCTTTGAAGTAATACATAGTCTCTTGAAAGTTGAAGGAAAATTGATATCTTGGACCTAGTGAATTCCCCGATTTGTTTGTTGATGGACGAGGCTAGATCACTAGATCCTCGAGCTTCGAGTTGTTGGTGAAGTGCTTCTAATATGTTATTGTTATTTCATGTTTTCATTATGTTTCCATATTTCTTTGTTACGGTAGAGAGAAAAAAATTTAGGCTAATAAATGTCTTTTGAAAGCACCTTAGTTCTAGCCTTTTCTCTTCACTATCTTAATGTTTTTCCTTTTGCAAGGATACATCGAATGGAGGATTCTCAACTTCCCTCCAGCTCCATCTAGCTTGTTATTTTAGAAATGATTCAATAGAGTATAACCAAGAATCTTTGGTAAGTCCATGTTCATTGGTACGGCTTGAGATGTTTTTATAGGGAATGATGTTAATAGAGTGAAACCAGGGAAATTAGTGATGAGTCCATGCTCCTTGAGTACAACTTGAGATATTTTTTTTATGATCTTCTTAAAGAATGCTTACTAGAGTCTAAAATAGGAAATTCTATGGTGTGCCCTCGTCTTCTCGGACTACCTCAAAAGGTTGCTTTAAAAAATCCCTAGAGAGTTAGTCAAAAGTATATTAGATTATTTATGCTTGTTCTTAGGCTACTCTCACCGTTATCTTATATGTTTTCTTTATCCGAAAGTAGTCCTTTGATTTCAGATACGAAAGGTTTTCTTATTAAAAGTTTGTTTAAAGAAGTCTATGCTTTGCCACCGTCCTTTGGCTTGCTTTGAACAATTACCTTGAAACATTTTTTCTTGTTTAAAGTACATGATAAAGGATTCTTAATTTCCCTTTGTCCTACATTTCATTCTTATCCTTAATGTTCATCTCATTATCCTAAAGACTTTGAAGATCCATTGGCCAAGTTAGATTTTCCCCTATGATACTCCCCGAGTCCTTTAATGAAATTATCATGACTTTTATTTGACTCCATTGCCCAATGACTTAGAGATTTCTCATTCTATCTATGCTCTTTGATCATCATACCCAACCAAAACCAACAACAAAACCTCATACTTAATAACTAGCCTAAAATCAACCCTTAAAATCAAACAAGCACATATCTTCTGCAAACAACTCTGCGTAGATCCCTCTACCTTGGGTCTAGGAAGGCTAGGTCACTAGGACTCTAGCAAAGATCTGGTTCCATGTTGCCGTTTCGTCATTTGGTATGCCAATCTTCCAAATCACAGACCCCGACGATGCAGCGATCACGGTGGGACCTTCTAAGTCGTTGACAAACTAAGTATACCTTAGACTCAGTAAAACCATTATCAATCACAAAAAAACTTAGCCGATGGCTATAGAGTAGAATTTTTTTTGTTTCACCATCTTAGCTAAATGATGATTCAGGGTGTAGAAAACTCTAACGCGTACCTTAGAAATACGTGAAAAGAAAACTCGAGAAAACCCTAAAAACATCTCTAGATTGGTTTTTATTACTTATTTGGTGGTGGACCATAACACATTTTACCTTCAAAAAGCTAAAAACATCTCCACCTCGCGATTCCACTAGCCCCCGATAGGGCCTATTAATCCACTAGTACTTCCATATTTCCTTAGGATTGTGTCAAAACGTAGTCCCAAGAAGTTTATAAGCCTAGTCCCATATTCTACGAAAGATACAAAACACTAGGAGAGGTCAAAACTTCTTAAAACACTCCTTATACTTTCAGCCTCTCTTAATTTTTGAATTTGAAATGCTGGCTTCACATAGGATCAATACCAAATCTCATCTAGACTCCTAATCCTCCTACAATATTTGATGATCGCGAAAATATTTTGCGGCAAACTTCTAGAACTAGAATTTTTACTACCGATAGGGACTATCCAAAGAACAAGATCCGATCCCGAAAACTTCACAATCTTGAAAGATCCTCACTTTGAATTGTCTCATACAAAGAAACTATTAAAAACTAAGTCACATAGTGATATAAACCAAGCTGACCTTGAGCCCACAACATTTGCATCGTAGCTCTAGTAGAGAAGCCTCCCCTTCTACTCCACCTGATTTTCGACTTCTCCATCACTTTAGCTCCTTCCATAACAAACTGGCTTTGAAAATCGGTTTGTTGGCCCAAATAATTCCAACACTCCTATCCATTCTTCCAATGTTCAAAACACTCCATTTCATCCCACTTTCCCTTTCACAAATCCACCTTTTGTAAATCCCCAATTTTCTCCCACCATGGCAGCATGGTATGCCCCATTAGTGTTACCACAACCTTTAGTTCCTTTACCATATGATTATCAATCCAAAATTCCCCATTTCTACCGGAACTAAATCTACTACCGCCCAACAACATGTAGATAAAATGGATGATGCCTTTGATTAAATGGGAAATAGAAGAAAAAGACCATTACATATGAGAATCTTTGCCCAAGGTTTAGGAGGAGAAGCTAAAGAAATGGTTTAAAAGATTAAATCCTAATATAATAAATGATCTCACTTCTTTATACCAAACATTCATAAACAAATGGGAAATAAAAAAAGAACCCTCTCCAAATCCTTTCAGAATATAGCAACCTCAAAAGAAATCGTCGAGGGAAAGTGTCCCAAGATTATTGCACTAGATTCAATAGTGTTTACAATGCACTTCCCCCCAACATGAAACCTCCACTAGGCTAAGCCTTAGCTAAATTTCACCGAAGGCTTTGATCCAAACATGACCTACCAAACTGAAGAGAAAGAGACCCCCTTAACTTTAGAAGATATGAAGAGGGGAGCTATTAGTGTAGAAGAAAATCTGACTGGAGAAAAGAGAGCTAGATTGAAATAAAAAAAAGAGTTACATATAAAGATAAAACAATGGCATCAGCCTCATGATCCGATGCCAAAAATGGAAAACCTAGTAAGGGTAATGGCAAGAATGCTTGAGAAGATAAACTTAAATGATAGAGTACTCTCCTAGAGAAAACCAAGTTAATCCCCAAAAAAAGAAATAGAAATCCCAATTTTAGAAGACACCCTATTCAAAAAAAGACAAAGAGATAATGACCAACAAATTAGGCCTCCTTTTCAAGAAAACTATGTAGATCAGCAAGATGAAAAGGGAGACTCCAAAGGTTGGAAGAAAAACCATGTGAATTTAATAGGGATCCGAAAGTGAGGATGATGCCTTTCTATCACTAAAGAAGAACAAGGATTCTTCTCCTCGGAGAAAGATTGAAAACAATCATGAGGACTCAAGATTACCAATTGGTGTTTGAAAATGCTATAATGGAGGTGCACGGACAATATGATCTTAGAAGCAAAAGCAACCCGTAAATCTCCAATAATAAAACGGGACATCTTTTCTTTGTTAAGAAAACTTTAGAAAATCTTCCTAAAAAGAGCGACAGAACATAAATAACACTTTGACTAAGAAAAAGTCGATTCAAACAAGGATAAAAAACCAATCGACGGAGTGTTGACCTAAGCTACCCTAGTACTCTACTGCTAGTGGCCCCGAGCAATACGTCACTAAATAACGGTCCTAATAAAACTCGGCAAATAAGAATTAAGCCGAAAAGACTACGTATTGGCAAAATAGATGTAAATATGTCAAAAACATTAGTCCCTTTTAGCCTTGAGGGTGAAATTGCCAAGATCAAAATTAGCATACCCTTTGTTGAACTAGTAACCCAGGGATGTATATAAAAACCAAGTTTTGAAAGCTTTGAATATAGGCAATGATACTAATACTAGGAACTTGACAAATGATAAAAGCGTGAGTTGTCACGTTTGGTCCCTGAAGTAGAAGGAAAATACCAACAAGGAACCATTCATCCATTTTATGTCGACTTAAATATACACTTGATAAGATCTTAAACAATGCCATGCTAGACTGCGGTGCCTCTCACTAACCTTATGCCAAAGGTGGTGATGGAGAGATTAGGCCTATAAATTACTAAACCTTACAAAAGATATTTATTCCTATTATTCAAGCAGCGAAAGTCAAGTGTTTAGGGTCCGATCAAGGAATTATGTGTCAACTGCACTGAAATTCCTACTACGGGTCTAGTTATGGACATAGTGGTTAAGCCGACATTCCCCCCAAAGCATGGCATGCTTCTATCCAAATCATGGGGAGCCAAAATTCAAGGAAGCCTTCAAATGGACATGTCTTATGCTACCATCCTATTTTTTTAACCAAACTAGAAGATTATACGAGAGAATCTCATATGAAATATATGGTAAGCAACATAGACGAGACCAAACAACACTCCCGTTTATTCTATTCATTCATATTTAGACTCCTTTATCTTGTGCAATGAAGATGAAATCAGCCAACAAGAAAATGAAAATGAGATAGGATTAAGCCCACTTGAACAACCCAAATCCGCCCTCACATAAAAAAACATAATAGACTTAAACTTTAATAGCCTTGAACAACAAAATGATAGTGAGCAGGGAGATAGAAACACTTTGGACAATTATCTTTGATGGCTCTTGTAGAAAAGCTGGTTCTGGAGCCGTGTATGGATACATAATACAAACATAGGATATTCCTACAAACTTGATTTCCAATGCGCTAATAACATTCAGAGTATCATGAAGCTCTCCTTCTATGTCCTACATTTTCTCAAAGATTTAGAAACCAAAAAAAATATCACTCCAAGGAGATTCAGAACTGTCATTAGGAAAATAAAAGGGATTATTCATCTCAAAAACCCAAGATTAAGAGACCCTATATGAATGCTTCCTAGATCTCCACGAAAACTTTTAAAAAAATATGAACTCACTTTCATCCCTAGAGCTCGAGAATAACCTTGCAAATGAGCTTGCCTTTCTTTACTTCGGCCAATTATCAAATACTTCCGGTAAAATGAAATATTCAATGTTAAAGTAAAAAATAGGCCTACAAAGTCCCATGATGAAATGTAAGACTATTGGCAAGTGTTTGAGGGAGATAAACACATTGATGATTTTTTGCAATCGGAAAATTTTTTTGCTATATTAACACCTAGCTCAAGCCATGAAAAAGACTATCTTGATGAAAAAACAAGCCCATGAAATAGAGTTGTCCTCTACCGCTAATATAAACCAATTTGAATATCTTTACACAACATAATTACTAAACAAAACAAACCAAAAGTACCTTGAAGTTTTACAATGTAAAAAAATGATTCAATACCAAGGGATCTTACACCATTAGAGGAGCTTTTTGATTTCAATGATGTAGCTATATGGAGCCTACAGAAACTATTGTAGAAGAACATAACATAGTGCAGCATAAAATGAACCCAAAATGGTCAAGTTATCTATCACTCTCCCTACTCATATCTAACAAGAATATCTTGAACTTTTCAAAGAGTTTGAGAGCCGTGTTTGCATGGGGATACAAAGATCTAAAATCATATGATACCGGCATTATTCAACACAAAATTCCTCTTAAGGAAAATCGTAAACCTTTCAAACAAAACTAAGAAGGATAAACCCTATGTTATTACCCTTTAGTTGAGAAAGAGAGATCAAAAAGATGTATGATTTTGGGATCATAGTTCCCCTTAGATATTCGTGAATGGGTTTCCAACCTTGTATCTGTTAGGAAGAAGACCGCGGGAAATTAGGCTTTACATTGACTTTAGAAATCCGAACAAAGGCTCCCTAAAAGATAGATACTCCCTTACCTAAAATGGATCACATACTCCAAAAAGATGGTTGGATCTAAGAGAATATCACTCTTGGATGGTTTTTCGAGCTACAACCCGAAGTACTAGTACTCCCAAGTGATCAACACAAAAGCGATTTTACCACACCTTAGAGGTACATTAATGTATGTTAAAATGCCATTTTGGTTTGATTAATGCGAGGGAAACATTCCAAAAGGGCCATGGACATAACTTTTTTATAAGACATGGGCTATTTGTAATATTCCAAAATAGGGATTGCACGACAAGCCCGCTTGAAATAACACACTCGGGAATTCGGTGCACCTGAAATGAGTTTTTAGCTCCTATATCCCTTAGATCAGCTCATCTAAGATCTAAATCCAAAAGGAGAGAAAAAAACAAATCAAACTAGGTGGGTTAAACGGATCTCCCACAACCTAGGCTAGTTTAACACACCCAAAAGAGAGGGGCTGCAGATTATATGCAAAGGATGCGCCGTAAATAACATAGTTTATCAATTTACAAGCATGAGACCAACATGGAGGTTCATCTTTCAGTTATACATCAGCAAAAATAGATCTACAATGCAGTCTATACAGAGTGTATAACGGGAATAGAAAGGATGTACAAGACAAAAGCCTCAAAAATGAGTTGCTACAACAACATGAAATGGCATAATAAGCTTGACAACGTTATTTTCATTTCTCGAAGTCATGCAGTAGATTACAACTCAGATCTAGAGCAGATATATACACAAAATTATGGATCTATTTTAGATCTTTACTACAAGATAGGCTCCTTTATACACTCCCCTTTGGGGATCTCGGATAAAACATGAATAACAGGGGAGTAGATATGAGATCTAAATCACGAGATACGTAAGTATTCAAAAAATTATGAATCATAACATATGTAGCATATCATATATGAACTAACATGGATTTTGTTTTGTCTAATCCGCGATCACCATAGTGAAAGGGAAGATCCAATCACTAGAGATCTCTCCCTCAAAAATGATGCCAAGTCTCCCCCGCAACTCGCTTCGCAAAATAACGCGAGTCCATGGAAGAGGGACCGCGACTCGTAGGCTTCCGAGAATGATTTTCCCTGCGGAAATGTGTGGATATGAATCTCAACCGCCTAATGCACTCTTTCGAGGGAGGTTAAAAGACACACTCACCGAGAAGAGGCACTAGTATAATCTAGATTTGAGCGGCATCTAGTGTTTCCACTTTATAGGCTTACATGGACAACCCAATCCTAAACAGGAGTTGTGTTGTAGATGCAATAAGTGGCTTGGAAAAATGCCGGATAGTGGACTAGACAAAACAAGACTCCTCCAAGAGCTACTCAAGGGAGGAGGTGGGATTCCCTAAACAGGGAAAACCCAATGAGTGAATGTCTCGAGACAATACCTTCATAAAATAATATCATCAACTCCTTTTCCCCTGTTGTCCTCCTCTTTCTTTTATAATATGAAAGCCTTGCCAAACCCTAAACCACCTCAATGAGTTAGCTCCTTTCACATGTGGAGCTCAGCAGAAATTTGAATAATTGTTAAATTATTCACCAAGATTATCCCGATCACACACTATTTGAGCTTCATGCATAATACATAACCTATTCTACTATTGATCATCAATTTGTGGAAATATAAACAATCGCATGCGCACATTAAAAACCATAAACAATCACACATATAAACGCGGTATTTAGGGGAAAGCTTAAAGCTGAAAACCCCCAACTATCTCAGTATATTATAATAATAGAGTATCATGTAACAATCATTGTACAAACTCCTCACAAGCTCTCGAGTACAATCTCCAATTGTTACACACTACACAAGCTCGGATCATACAAAACACATGCTCCAATACGCTCCCATTCGTTAGCCAGCCTCTACTGCGCAATCCAATATGGATAATTACCAGAACCAGGTTCAAATCCCACTGGTATGTACTGTAAAATCCTCATTGTCTTCTCCATCAATTATGTGTGCAATTCTCATGCACCAGTATAGTCACAAATGATAGTCACACTTGCTCTTTCACCTACCTCTTCACTGGTCTCCACCGAAAGCTCATCCATGCATCGCAATTAACTGATGTATTCTTTAGTTAATTTATGAGTTAATAATTAGTGAATTAATTAATAATTAATTCACACCACTCTCACTAATTGTATCAATCAGTTAGACTAGATACAACTAGCTCAACTAAGTTCAACTAAACACAACTCCATTAACTGTCTCATAACTCCACCAAACTCTGTCACATGAGTTCTAACTGAAGTCAATGATGCAATAGCTCCACTAAACCCTATGAATAGCGTAATTCCTTCTGTCAGCTGCATGTGCCACATCCAGGCATCTAACCGAAGTGCTCCAAGAGGATAAGATAATGTTTTAGAGTCCAAATGTTATTAAGAGCTAATAATATTCAACATATCTATTTTTATACTCGAAAATCTAAAAATAGAAGTCCATCTATTTTTCCCGACTTGGACCAACCATCCACAAATAGCATCCTGCAACTCATAGAACATGATCCATATGTCTAAAGAAATAGACTTTGCACCAAAAAATACCCCTGCGGGCCCACTTAGTGAAGGCGACTCCTTTCCACTAAGCTCATCATCTTGTTGCAATCTCAACACTCCCTCTCAACAAGATATGGATTATCACGCAACCCCTATCCTCGCCTCCGTGGTATTCGAATTTGCTCCCTGGTGAGCGCCTTTGTCAAGATATCGACATCTTGATCCTCCGTAGGAATGTATGAAAGTAACATGATTCTTCACTTCGCACACAATCTCCGATATGATGATACCGATCCGTGAATCCATGCCGCCTCAACTCACTACCCTGTCCGTACCATGATCCATATCCTGATGTGCCTCCGAGATAACGCAATACATGCTTCCCCCGCCTTCCAAAAGAGCTTGGTAGGCTTAACCATAGCTTGTGAAAGATGGTTAATCGCACTTAGCATATATCAGGTCGTGTATTGACCGGATACGTAAGCGACTCCCACCAACCATCGATAAAACAGCGTGGGCATCCACTACCTCCGCCGAAGTAGCATCCTCCTCTTCCTCCAACCACCAGAAGAGGGAGTATCAACATAGCTTGCATCCATGCATGTTGAAGTTCTTTAGTATCTCCCTGCATACTTACCACGAGAAACAAACATTCCACCATTGCGCCGCCAAATTTCCAATCCCAAGAAATAATGAAGGAGGCCCAAGTCCTTCATCTCAAACTCTTTTGCAAGATCCTCCTTGCATGAGAGTATCAACGACTCATCACGTCTTTGTCAAAATAAAATCATCTACATAAAGTACAATGATCGGGCAACTTCTACCCTCCACCACAATCCGGTATAGGTTTCGCGATCCGCCTCACTCATGGAGAATCCAAGTCCCGATTGAAATAATTGTCTATCCGTGTGTACCAAGCACGAGGTGCTTGTTTTCAACCCATACAACGCTCTCTTGAGCACATCGCACATATGCGACTCGTGCTTTGAAGATCTCGAAACCTTCGGGCTGCTCTATGTACAACTCCTCCTCAATGACTCCATTGAGGAACGCAGATCTTTCACATCCATCCGATGAATGTGCCACTCCCATCTACACTCTGAGAGAGCAATAATTGTCCATATGGAAGAATACCTTGCGACGAGTGCAAAGGTCTCCTCATAATCAATCCCTCTATCTATGAGAAGCCTCGGCCAACAAATCTTGCCTTGTACTCTCTCCACACTCCCGTCACTCGCATCGACTTCACTTTGTAGATCCATCTCGCAACCCACCACCGATTTCCCTTCCACCCTCGGGACAATATCCCGTGACGCGTTTCGACAATCGAATCATACTCTTCCACCATGGCATCTACCCATGCGGGGTCCTCCACATATTCCTCGAAAGAGGATGGCTCTGTCACGATACACTTGCTCACAAGAGCCATGTATCCGGTGATACGGGATCCACGTGACCTGTCTCTATCCGCGCTCTGTGATCGTAGGTGCTCCCTACAACCTTCTCTCGCATCTTGGAGCCGGGGCCGCTCACCTTCTCGTAGTGCGCTTCCGCCCTCCGATGGTTGGCGGTTGCGCATGAGTGGTTTCTTCCACTCCATGAAGCCTCATCTTGTGGCTGAGTCCACATCCTAAGACTCATCCTTAGGAACTAATAGCTCCTCATCCGCATGCAAGTGTAGCTCCCTTCTCAAGTGAACACTTCATGGCTTTCTCCTCCTAAAAAGTGATATCCCGTCTGACACAACAATCTTGCGACCGCTCTTGAAAAATACACACGATAGTTGTGGGGAATATCAGTGTACCCCACAAATATCCCAACCTCTCGGCGGTCGGCTCCGGCCTTCTTCACCGGCATCCTTTGTCACATGAATGTAAAACGAGTGAACCAAAAATCCCTCAAATGGGAAATATCGTGCCTCTTACCGAGAGAACGCCTCCTCGAGTGTACTCATGCCAAGTATCCCGTGAGGACAACGGTTCTGCACATATACTACGACGCATTGCACTGCCTCCGCCCACAAGTGAATGTGGGTAGAGCCCCGATCATGCAACATCGCCCCGCAGTGCGAAAGCACTCCACGATCGTTATGTTCTTCTCCGCTCAGCAACCCCATTCTATTGTGGGTTATGAGGTGCTATGAGCTCTCTTCGAATTCCTTATGCTGCCGCAAAATTCCTTGAATTCACCACCATTATCGCTCCTAAGAGCCTTCACTGCTTCCCCGATTCTTTTCTCCACCGCGCCATGAACTCACCAGTACTTTGAGTATGTCTTGCTCTTCTTCTCGCATGAAGAAGATCCAACACTTACGAGAAAAATAATCAACAAATATCACATAATACATGTGCTTTGCTTTGTCGGCTTACCGAGAAAGGTCCACACACATCTGTGTGAATTCTCTCAAGGATCGTCGTGGCATGACTATCCTTCTCGTGAAAGGTGGTGTTGAGCCTCAAATTTGTGCTTTCTTTCACCTCATTTTACCTCATTTTTCCCTTGTCCATTTCCATTTTAAACCCAATTGATCAATAAAAATAGTTAAAATTACTTCTAGAATGGTTTACATAACACGACTTGTTGAATTTTGTGATTGTTTCCATTGTTAAACATTTTGACAGAAACTAGGCACGCAGCACGAGTGCATTCGTAGCTAACCGCACGATTCTCACTGCCTACCTTTATGTTTGAGCATGTTCCGTGGCCCTCTTGAGGAAAAACGCATATGGGCATGATCCACGTCGTGCCTACATGGTGTGTTGCTCGTCATGGAAGAGGAAATGAATTCTGGGTACGGTTATGCACGTGGGAACACATTTGTGAAGGAAGACTCCTACTAGGACTGTTACAGTCCAGGTGTCTTTTCTCTTTTACGCAGCCACCTCAAAGACTCCTAAGATGATTTGGATTAGGAAGACATCATTCCTAAATTATTTTAATTATTGTTACTTGCATTTACTTTATAAACTCTTGAGTAGGCCGAGAGCTTAGTTAGAAATTTTGTGAAGATTTGCTGCTAGATTTTGGTGTAAACTCTGTGTTACGTCTTTTAAGACACAGAGCATTATGTTCAAACTATTTCATCGTTAATGGAGCAGACAAAATTATCTTGAAGGCGTGATTTAATTGTGAAGTTGAATGCCGTCAAGTGGTAGAGGGCCCCTGCCCCTTGAACGGATTTCCTTAGCGTAAACTAGATAAGTTTTTCTTAGCTTTCTCTACGTTTTGCATATTGAATTAGTAGTTGTTGTGTTTTATATACTGTGGTCATATTCGTTCCAGTTCTTCCATAAGAAGACATCCTTCCAGCAGACCAAAATGATGAATGATTGATGACTATGGTATTGTAGAATATCAGTTAGGATTTGTATTTGTTTTAGCTAGCTACTGTAGCCATAATTCGTTCCAGTTCTTCCACAAGAAGACACTTTGCCAATAAATCAAAACGATGAATGTTTAATGACTATGGTACTGTAGGATAGGATTTGTATTTGTTTTAACTAGCTACTGTAGTCATAATTCGTTCCAGTTCTTCCACAAGAAGACACTTTGCCAATAAATTAAAACAATGAATGTTTAATGACTATGGTAATGTTTAATGAGTTGTATTTGTTTTTAACTAGAGACTGTAGTTATATTCATCATAGTTCTTTCACAAGAAGACATTCTTCCAATAAATCTTAACAATGAATGATGAATAGCTATAGTGTCATAGGAATTAGTTGTAGTTTTTAGTCTTCACTATCACAGTTGCACTTGTCCTAATCACTCTTCCACAAGAAGAAATTCTTCCAAGACATCCTTAAGAAGTTCAAGATATGACTGTGATGTGACAAATTAGTTTCATTTGCTTTCAGTTCATTTGCTTTCAATTGCATACAAGTCCACAGTCAAAATTGTTCTACTCTTCCACAAGAAGGAACTCTTCCAAAATATCACTCATGATGAACAAACCGATTGTGTAACTTCATAGGATAGTGCATGTTAATTAGAATTCTCCGGAGTTTCATTTTGCATTTAATTCATGTCCAGCTACTTCATTTCAAAGTTTGATGATGGCTTATGGTTTAACATTGTTCTAGTTTAGAAGCATCTTAAGCTCATGTTTAATCAATTCATTGCACTCATATCTCATAGTCACACTGTCACCCTTTGCACAGTAGATCACTTTAGTTGATAGGATTCCTAAGACAGCCTTCATTATTTACAAATATCTTTTTGTTCTAAAAACCATCAGTGATCCATAACTTTAGGAACAGAAGATAATATCATTACAAGGTCTGAAATATCTCTGCAAATTCCTCACCATAAACAGAGCTCTTCCTCAACAGAACTACCCTGAAAAGAAACCAATAACTCTTGGAGAATAGACTCTGACCTTCAATTGAAATTAAAGAATAGAATTAGGAATTAGTTATGAGATAGATGAGCTTAGAATAGAATGTTGCATCATGATTAATGTCTAACTGTCTAAGTTAGAAAACTTGCATATTTAAGTGATCATTTCTCAAAGTCTAGTTTGTGTCATTTGTTTAAGAAGTCATCATTAAGCTCTTGTTTCTATTCAGTCATAGTTTAGATGTTGCTTCAGTGTTTTTGATTACATTTTCCATTCCATACATTAGGCTCAACTGTTTTCTTGACCACCAATTTCTTTTCATTAGTTTTCTAGGCATTTCCATTGTAAACACAAAACTTCAAAAGACCAAAAACATCATAAAAGACCAAAACATCACAAAACACTACACACAACGCACTAGGAAACAAGCACCTAGGTACATATGGTACATTTCACTTCAGCAGTTTACAAATCCTGGTTGACAATTAAATGAACTCAGTTTGGGAGACTAGATTGAGGCACAACATTTTGGCGCCGTTGCCGGGGAAGTGAAAACTAGGTAACCTTTGTTTCTTAGCATCCAAAAACAATTTTATGCGTAGGGAGAGAGATTCAAGGGGAAGATTTATAAGCAGCAGAGGCAGAAGTTTGATTTCTAGAACACCACTTGTTTCATCTAGATCCAGAGCTAGTACACCTTCAACTCAAATCCATCTTCCATCCTTTACTGATCCTGGACTTCTAGAAGATCTAAGGTCACCTATTCCATTAGAGAAACCTTCCACTTCATCTACTGAACCTGCCATAGAAGAGGATCCAAAAACCTTTGTTGAGGATACAAACCTTTCTACTTCCACAAGAGAGTCAACCATGGCAGAAGAAGGAGGAGGAGGAGTTGTTAATGGAGAAAACACATTATTTGGAGGAGGTAGAGGTAGAGGTAGAGGAGAAGGAGTAAGAGGAGGTAGAGGTGCAGATGGAGGAAGAGGTAGAATAGGAAGCTCTTTTGGGTTCCCTATACTTGATGAAGAAACCAATACAACCATGAAAAACATTTCACCTTCTGTCCTTCCGAATTTCTATGGACTTAAAACTGAGGATCCTGAAACTTTCTTGTTCGAATTTGAAGTGCTGTGTAGGACTTATGACTATCTTCAAGATGCTCAAAAATTGAAATTATTTCCTTCAACTCTGAAAGGAGCAGCATTGAAGTGGTTTATGAGTTTAAACAGTAGTTCTATTAGAACATGGGAAGACATGAAACAAGCATTTCTAGAGAGATACTTGGATTATTGTATGCAGGTTAATCATAAGGAAGAAGTGTTCAAGATGTTACAAAAAGAAGATGAAAACTTAGAAGATTTGTTGGAAAGATTTAAATACAACATAAAAAGGGCACAAATGGAAAACCTAGATCAAGACACTTTAAAATCTCTTTTATTGAAAACCATTAGGGATGAATGGTTGGATATCCTTAACATGATGGGAAAAGGGGATATATCACAACTCACATTACCTGAAATCTCTGAGTTATGTATCAACCTTTCAAGAGGGAAATCTAAAACTGTCAAAGGTCCAAGAGATCCTGCTCTTGCAAGGGCAAGTAAGTCTGCTTCTGGGACAGTAAGTAGATCAGAAATAGGACACATGCTTGATGATTTTAAATCTGACATCTTAAGGAGTCTTAGTGAACAAATAGACACCCTCAAGATACAAAACAAGCAAAAGGCTGAATCTGATGCCTTGGCAATCTTTTGTCCCAAATGTAGAAAGAAACATGCCTTGAGAGAGTGTCCTTTAGATGTAAAAGTTGTAGAAACCTGTGTCATTTGTTCTGAAAAACATGAGACCAAGAATTTTCCTTCTCTTCCTGGTCTCAAAGCTGTCTTTCAGGAGGAAACTCCTACAGATTCCACAGAGTCTCTCAATTTTGTATCTAGAAGGCCTTGGCAGGGACCTCAAACACAAGGATTCCATGATCAAATGTGTAATCAACCTCCACCTTGGAATTCTTGGCAGCAAACTTGGCCTCAATTTCAAAATCAATCTCCAGCTTGGGCACAAGGATCACAAAGTCCCTATGGAAGATACTCCCCATACTATCAGTATCCACCATCCTATCCACCATATCCACATTTTTATCCTCAAAATCCTCAACAAAATTTTCCTCAAAATCTTCAACAAAACTTTCAACAAAATTCTCAACAACATCATCTGAACCAACCTCATCAAAATCAACCACTTCCATTACCATTCCCTCAAAAATCCAATCAATTACCAGCTCAGCCCATACCAAACCCCAATAATAAGAACCCTCAGAATACATACATGATAGAAGGACAACAATTTCCAACTTATCTAATTACTCCTCTAGACCTTAGTGATGTTCAACTTAGGTCTGGAAGGATACTTGAGAAGAGGAAACCTTCTGTGATCATACAGGAACAAGATAATTCTGAGGAAGACTCCCTACGGGTTAATAAAGTCTTGAGGAAGGAACATCCTTTCAAGGCCAAAACATTGAAAAACTGAAACAAAAAGATTCAATAAATCCAACTCCAGTATTAGAGCAACCATCCACATCTACTTCTATACCTCCCTTTCCGGAAAGATTACAAATTGACAAAGGTGTAGAAAAACAAATAATGGTGCCTAATTATGATTTCTTGGATGAATTGAGAAATGTTTTCATTAAAATTCCATTATTGCAAGCCATCAAGGAAATCCCAATTTTAGCCAAAACAATAAAGGAGTTGAGTATGAAGACAGCAAGAAAAAGAATAAGAGAAACCAAGAAAATTCAACTGGTAGGACAAATAGCAGACATTATGATGGGTAAGATTACTATTCCAAAGTACCTTGACCCAGGAAATCCAGTTGTCAAAATTCACATCAATGGGATTGAAATTCAAAACACACTCATTGACTTAGGAGCAGCAATAAATATCATGAGTAGACAAATCATGGACAAACTGAAACTTCCTAATCTTCTCTTTACACCCACACTATTACAATTAGCAGATAGATCTGTGATCAGACCAGATGGGGTAATAGAAGACATTCCAGTGTCCCTAGACTCTTAGGAGTACCCTGTGGATTTCATGATCCTGACACCCAAGAATAATCTAGGAGGCCATCCTGTCATACTAGGAAGACCTTGGTTGGCTACAGCTGATGCTTTTATTAGTTGTAGGTCCGGTGATATGTATATTTTTGATGGAAGTTCAACAAAGAAATTCACTTTATATCCTCCAGCTAGGACAATTACAGATCTAGATGACACTCAATGGATAGAGGATGAAGAATATTTACAACCACTCTTCACAATTTCAAAAATTAGTGAAGATAATCAAATTCTGAATACTCTAGAAAACTTTGAATCTTCTCCAGAACACAAACAAGAATCATTTCAAGAGGGATCCAATATTGAGTTCTTGTCATCTAGGCAGATGTCTCTTCATTCTATGGACAAATTTGGCAGCTCTACAAGTGAAATTTTTCGAGGCAAAACCTTGAACATAAACAAAAACCTAGAAAAATCTCAACAAGAAGAGTTAGTCAAAGTATTACAGAGACATTCTTCTGCATATGCATGGGAATACACTGACATGAAAGGGATAAGTCCCAAGACTTGTACTCATCACATCTATATAGAGGCAAATTGCAAGCCAATTAGACAACCTCAAAGAAGGATGAATCCAAATCTTAGGGAAATTGTCAAGGAAGAACTACAAAAATTGTTAAATGTTAACTTCATTTATCCTATTTCAGATAGTCAGTGGGTTTCCCCTTTAGTAATTGTACCTAAGAAAAATGGAAAATGGAGGGTGTGTGTTGACTACCGAAAACTGAATAAAGCTACTCTTAAAGACCATTTTCCTTTACCTTTCATAGATCAAGTATTAGATACATTAGCAGGTAAAAAGTACTTTTCATTCCTGGATGGATTTAGTGGTTACAATCAAATCCAAGTAGCACTTGAAGACCAAGATAAAACCGCATTTACTTGTCCTTGGGGTACCTATGCCTACCGAGTATTGCCATTTGGATTGTGCAATGCACCTGCAACATTCCAAAGGGCAGTATTAGGAATTTTTTCTGATCTGATACATGACTGTGTAGAGGTGTACATGGATGATTTTACAGTTTATGGGGATACATTTGAAGAGGCTTTAGAAAACTTGGAAAAGGTCTTAAAAGGATGTCAAGAAGCAAACCTTTCTCTTAGTCATGAAAAATGTTTTATGATGTTCACTGAAGGTATTGTTTTAGGGCACCACATTTCAGGGGATGGGATTAGAGTTGATGAAGCAAAAGTTGAAGTTATTTCTAACCTATCCATTCCAAGTTGTCAAAGAGATGTAAGAAGTTTTCTAGGATTTACGGGGTACTATCGGAGATTTATAGAAAACTTCACCAAAATAGCATCTCCTCTCTCCAAATTACTCACCAAAGATTGTGAATTTAAGTGGACTTCTGATTGCCAGTTAGCTTTTGAAACCCTGAAAACCAAAATTTCTGAAGCACCTATATTAAGGGGACCTAACTGGAAGTTACCTTTTCATATCTCGACGGATGCTTCCGATACAGCTCTGGGAGCAGTATTGGGACAGAAAGATTTAATTCCCTATGCCATCTATTATATCAGTAAAAATTTGACTCCTGCAGAGTTAAACTATACTGTAACTGAAAAAGAGTTTTTAGCTATTGTTCATGCCATTAACAAATTTAGACACTATATAACCGGCTATGAAACTTTTATTCACACTGATCATTCTGCCATTAGATATTTAATGAATAAATCAATCACTAATGGTAGAGTTATAAGATGGTTGTTATTATTGCAAGAATTCAACATTACTATTCTAGATAGGCCTGGAAAACAAAATACTGTGGCTGACTTCCTATCTAGAATTCAAAATATCAAAGATGACACTCCGGTTGAAGATCAATTTCCTGATGAATATCTTTTTGCAGTTTCTACTCAAACTCCATGGTTTGCTGATATTGCTAATTATTTAGTTTCGGGAAAATTTCCTTCAATTATGAATGCAAGGGATAAAAGAAAAATCATTAATGATAGTGCAAAATATTCATGGGTCGCTAATGAGTTGTACAAGACAGGTCCAGATTTGATCATTAGAAGGTGTGTTCGTGAAGATGAGATGCCTGAGATTCTCAAAGCATGTCATAATGAACCTTGTGGCAGACACTTTGCAGATAAGAGGACAGCCTATAAGATCCTTAATTTGGGATATTATTGGCCATCCTTGTTTAAAGATGCTAAGGAGTATGTCAAAAGGTGTGACAGTTGCCAAAGGGTAGGGAAACCTTCTCCTTCAGGTGAGATGCCATTACAACCTCAGGTACACATTGAACCTTTTGAAAAATGGGCTTTGGATTTTGTAGGACCTATTAGTCCTCCATCAAGACAAAAAAAATATATATTAGTTTGCACTGATTATGTTACTAAATGGGTAGAAGCTAAACCATTACTTGTTGCTAATGAAGCATCTGTAGTTACTTTTCTTTTTGAGGATTTTTTACTCGTTTTGGTGTCCCAAGGGAAATTGTTACAGATCAAGGAGCTCAATTTACATCAAGGCTAGTGGAGCAAATGATGGAGAAGTACAAAATCAGACATAGAACATATACTCCTTATCATCCACAAGCAAATGGTCAAGTGGAATCCACTAACAAAGTCATTGAAGGAATCCTAACAAAGACTGTTCATCTACATAGAAGAGATTGGGTAGATAGGCTTCCTGAAGCCTTGTGGGCCTATAGAACTACATGGAGAACCACAACAGGCCATACTCCTTATGAGCTTGTTTATGGAAAGCAAGTTTTGTTTCCTATAGAGTTCCAAATCCAAACATTCAAGATGGCAGTTCAGCTAGGAGTTGATCTAACGGAGGCACAAAAGCATAGACTGGAGCAAATTAATGAATTGGATGAGATCAGACAAGATGCAGTTCAGAAAACAAGTCTAGTCCAACAGAAAAGGGCTAGATGGCATGACAAGTACATCAAGGAGAAGAAATTCAAAGAGGGTGACTGGGCTCTCTTGTTTGATTCAAAATTCAAGGATTTTCAAGGGAAATTTCAGACACATTGGCTTGGGCCATATGAAATTGTTCGAATTTTCGATAATGGGGCAGTAAAAATCAGAACTATAGATGAAGAAGAGGTCACTTTTCTTGTGAATGGCCATAGACTGAAGCTATACCACAAGCCACTCTCAAGAGAAGAGTTTGTCAAGAAGTTTCAAGGAGACAATGATGTGAAGTTAATGAAGAAGAGTCTCTCTTCTTCATCAACTTGATTAAATTTTCTGAAGCATTTCTCTTTTGAAAAAAATAAAAAATAAAAAAAATAAAAAAAATAAAAAAATAAAAAAAAAATAAAGGTATAAACATGAAAACCAATCACTGATTGGCATGTTTATACATAAAAGATAGGGTGAAAATCAGAGTTTCTCTGACACTCTAACTTTTCCCATTTTTGTTTCTAAGCAGTTGTTATAAAAATCATAAGTTCAGTGCCATAGTACTTATGATTCATTTCATCTCATTCCATTCACTATCCATCCATACTTCATCTCATCCATCATTCACATTTCACTCCATTCCATTTCATTCATTTCACTCCATTTCATTCCATTCATTTCACTCCATCTTCCATTCACTTCATTCTTATGTCAAAACATAGAATTTGATATCTTGCTGCAAGTGAATAAAAATATGCCATGAATTGCAGTACAGCCCTTATGTTCCTTCATTCCATGAACTGAATCCATTCTTATTCCATTATCCACTTCATAATCCATCATCCATTTCATCCATTTTCATAATCATTTCACCCATCTTCCAAAAACATTTCATTTTTCATGATTAAAGTGTTCTACAGGAACATTCTGTAGCTCAGTGGACATTCTGCAGCTGATCACCTTTTCTGCAGCCCGACATTCTTTTTGGCAGCTACAAACCCTGAAGGCATCAACCAGCAAACATCAGAGTTACAACAAACTGATCCAGTGAATTCATGAATCAAAGACATCAAGAAAATAGTGAAAGATTCCTCCAAAAATGAGCAAAGAAGACAAAGGCTACGAAAACATCAAGGGCAGAGGTAACAAATTTAAATTACGATGGCAATTCATGAAAATTTAGCATAGTTTAGTTGTGGATTATTCAAAAAGTTGTTTTAATTATTTTATTGATCAAACACCAAACAAAACCCTCTATAGACTTTGTATTAAAACTTCCAATTCAAATTTTCTATCCAATAGCATTTGAGCGGTGGAACGGCCAAATCATTTGAAATTCCCACGACTCTTAACCAAGTTCTTTAATGATGAAGATTTTTCCTGCCGTCGTAAATCCTCTGCCGTCTCCTCAAATCATTAATGCAATCCTCCACCTCACTCCACCACTCTATGCCGTGACCATTTGCCATAACGTCATTCCGTAGCCAGTATTCCATTCCGAAGGTAGAAGCATTGTTATCATCAGGAGCAGAACAGAAGAGGTAAATTGGAAGCATAACGGTGTGAGAACTCAATGAACAGATAGCATATCACTGAGAACGAAGTTTGGAGCATTTTCACTGTCAACACAGAATTGTGGCCGTGTAGAGTTTAAAGCTTGTTGCTACCAGAAGACAGAGGTGCTAAAATTGAAGACTTTGCTACCAAAGACAGAGGAGTGGTAGTGATTGAGTTTAAAGTCTGTTATTACCAAAGACAGAGGTGTGGTAGTGACTGGTTTTGAAGTTGTTGTTACCCGAGACAGAGAGGTTGTAGTGTTGAATTTGAAGCATACTATTTGCTATCAGAGACAGAGGTTGAGTTTGAAGTCTGTTGTTACTAGAAACAGAAGTGTTTTTCAGTGATTGAGTTTGAAGTCTTCTGTTACCAAGGACGGAGGTATTGCACAAAAAGAAATTTGAAATCATCTACCACTGTCTATCAGAGACACCTTAGCTCGAAAATTGAAATTGCTTCCATATCATTCCAAAGTTCAACAGAAGTACATCAGTCTGAGGATTCGAAGGCATTTTTCAAACAGAGGCATACAAACCAGAGATTTTTAAGACTGTAGCTATTTCAAAGGTATGTTCTTCCAAAATTGAAGCCATTTTTATTTAGAGCTTGAAGCCATTTTAATCAGAAAGTAAAAGCCATTGTTTTGTGGATAGAGAAGAGTGTTAATTGATAGTGAAAAATCATGGGTTTCATCGTAAGGATTGAGCCTATAGGATCAAAATATTTAGAAGGTTATCCACAATGCAAGGAGATGCTACAACAAATAGGATGGCTCCAATTCTTGGAAAAGTTTAATGGTTGCCATAAGGAAGTCACCAAAACATTTGCTAGATCATTCCAAGGCACTGAGGTTGAAATAGGGGATGTTAAGTTTACTGTTAATGAAGTTTTTATAGCAGAGGCTACAGGATTATCCAGAGCTGGGGAAATATGGTTTAAAAATAGGGAATTCCATAATGACTCATGGAAACAAATCTTAAAATCGCCAAACATGGATGTTAGTGTGTTCAAAAAGGGAATTCCCAGTACAGCATTGAAGAGCAAATGGAGGAATATACTACTTCTTTTACAAAAATTTGTTACATGTGAGGGTAGATATGGGACATTTTATGTCTACCATATGAGACTAATGTTGCATTTTCTAGGAGAAGATTTGAATTTACCATATTTCTTGTATCAAAGTCTGAAAAAAATGGCTTCCTGTGTTCAGAGAAGAGTTCAGTTTTTGGAAACAACCCTGTATCATCATGGGTTAATCAAAATTTTAGTTGAGCATCATCTATCTAAATCAAATGATACATGGGATGAATTCTTAATAAGAAATCATTTTGAGGAAGCAAAAGAACTATCACCTGAACCACAGGCCACAAAGAGAAGTAGGAGATGGAGGACTCCAAAAGGTAAAATTGACAAACCGGTTCAAGAAAGCAGTGAAGAAGTCATTTTGGAGAAGTTGACTAGAATCAAGAGTCAACTCAAGGCAGAGAAGGTAATCAAGAAATCTGTTATAGAAAAAGGGGAGGGTTCCTCTCAACTTAGGAGAAGCCACAGATTAAAAGGAAAACTGAAGAAAACATCAATCAAACAAACAGGGGTAATCAATATTGAAGATGAAGAAACATCCATGGAAGAGTATGATGATGAAGATTTTTATGAAGGCACCCCTGAGATTGATCTTGCTCAACAGGAAATCTATGATTATGTGGAAACTTTAGAAAGAACAGCTTCAGAAAGAGAAGAGAGAACCCCCAGTCCTCCACTAACTGAAATTGATATATTGAGGAGGGATAGGTATGAGTTGGAGGTGTTGAATAGACACATCAAAAATGAGAATGAAATTCTCAAAGATCAAATCAAGCTCAAGACTGACATGAACTCAACCTTATCCTTGCATATAGACAAAATGGAGAGAACCAATGAGAAGATGAAGACAAGGAACAGAAAGTTGATCAGAGCACTCACAAACCTCAGGTTCAAACTTGTGATCAGGAAACCCAGAAGGCCTTTAGCATGCAGACAAAGGAAAAGAAGGGGATTAGATGTCCTTGCAGAAGCCTCAAGATTCATAGGATAATTTGCATGAGGACATGCAAAGAGACAGCAGTGGGGGTATGTTGAGCCTCAAATTTGTGCTTTCCTTCACCTCATTTTACCTCATTTTTCCCTTGTCCATTCCCATTTTAAACCCAATTGATCAATAAAAATAGTTAAAATTACTTCTAGAATGGTTTACATAACTGACTTGTTGAATTTTGTGATTGTTGCCATTGTTAAGCATTTTGGCCGGAACTAGCTGCAGAATGCAGGCATTCCGTAGCTAACCGGCGATTCTGCAGCTACCTTTATGTTTGAGCATGTTCCAGGTGGCCTCTTGAGGAAAAACGCATATGGGCATGATCCACGTCGTGCCTACATGGTGTGTTGCTTGTCATGGAAGAGGAAATGAATTCTGGGTACGGTTATGCACGTGTGAACACATTTGTGAAGGAAGACTCCTACTAGATATCCTGATCCGGATTTTTTTCTCTTTCTGTGACCACCTCAAAGACTCTAAGATGATTTGGATTAAGGAAGACATCATTCCTAAATTATTGTAATTATTGTTGCATTTACTTTATAAACTCTTGAGTAGGCCGAGCTTACTTAGAAATTTTGTGTAGATTTGCTGCTAGATTTTGGTGTAAAACTCTGTGTTACGTCTTTTAAGACACAGAGCATTATGTTCAGACTATTGCATTGTTAATGGAGCAGACAAAATTATCTTGAAGACGTGATTTAATTGTGAAGTCGAGATACGTCAAGTGGTAGAGGGCCACATGAGCAGTTTCCTTACGTAAACTAGATAAGTTTTTCCTGAAATTTGTCTTTACGTTACGCATGAATTAGTAGTTGTTGTGTGTTATATACTGTGGTCGTACTCATTCCAGTTCTTCCATAAGAAGACATTCTTCCAACATACCAAAATGATGAATGATTGATGACTATGGTATTGTAGGATATCAGTTAGATTTGTATTTGTTTTAACCAGCTACTGTAGCCATAATTCGTTCCAGTTCTTCCACAAGAAGACACTTTGCCAATAAATCAAAACGATGAATGTTTAATGACTATGGTACTGTAGGATAGGATTTGTATTTGTTTTAACTAGCTACTGTAGCCATAATTCGTTCCAGTTCTTCCACAAGAAGACACTTTGCCAATAAATCAAAACAATGAATGTTTAATGACTATGGTACTGTAGGATAGGAGTTGTATCTGTTTTTAACTAGAGACTGTAGTTATATTCATCATAGTTCTTTCACAAGAAGACATTCTTCCAATAAATATTAACAATGAATGATGAATACTATAGTGTCAGAGGAATTAGTTGTAGTTTTTAGTCTTCACTATCATAGTTGCACTTGTCCTAATCACTCTTCCACAAGAAGAAATTCTTCCAAGACATCCTTAAGAAGTTCAAGATATGACTGTGATGTGACAACTTAGTTTCATTTGCTTTCAGTTCATTTGCTTTCAATTGCATACAAGTCCACAGTCAAAATTGTTCTACCTCTTCCACAAGAAGGAACTTTTCCAAAATATCACTCATGATGAACAAGCCGATTGTGTAACTTCATAGAATAGTGCATGATAATTAGAATGCTCCGGAGTTTCATTTTGCATTTAATTCATGTCAGGCTACTTTATTTTCAAGAAGTTTGATGATGGCTTAGGATTTAACATTGTTCTAGTTTAGAAGCATGCCAAGCTCATGTTTAAATCAATTCATTGCTCATAGTCACCTTTGACACATTTTGCAGGTAGATCATTTTAATTGATAGGATTCCTAGAATGACCTTCATTATTTACAAATATCTTTTGGTTAGAGAAACATCGATCCATAACTTTAGGAGCAGGAAGATAACATCATTACAAGGTCTGAAATATCTCTTGCAAATTTCTCACTATAAGGAGCTCTTCCTCAGACTACCACGAAAAGAAACCAATAACTCTTGGAGAATAGACTACGGCCTTCAATTGAAATTGCGAATAGAACTAGAGTGAGTCATGGAATAGATGAGTTTAGAATAGAATATTGCATCATGATTAGTGTCTAATTGTCTAGTTAGAAAACTTGCATATTTAAGTGATCATTTCTCAAAGTCTAGTTTGTGTCATTTGTTTAAAAAGTCATCATCAAGCTCTTGTTTCTATTCAGTCATAGGTTAGATGTTGCTTCAGTATTTTTGATTACATTTGCCATTCCATACATTAGGCTCAACTGTGTTCTTGACCACCAATTTCTTTTCATTAGTTTTCTAGACATTTCCATTGTAAACACAAAACTTCAAAAGACCAGAAACATCATAAATCAACATAAAAGACCAAAACATCACAAAACACTACATACAACGCACTAGGAAACAAGCACCTAGGTACATATGGTACATTTCACTTCAGCAGTTTACAAATCCTGGTTGACAATTAAATGAACTCAGTTTAGGAGACTAGATTGAGGCCCAACATTTTGGCGCCGTTGCCGGGGAAGTGAAAACTAGGTAACCTTTGTTTCTTAGCATCCAAAAACAATTTTATGCGTAGGGAGAGAGATTCAAGGGGAAGATTTATAAGCAGAAGAGGCAGAAGTTTGATATCTAGAACACCACTTGTTTCATCTAGATCCAGAACTAGTACACCTTCAACTCAAACCCATCTTCCATCCTTTACTGATCCTGGACTTCTAGAAGATCTAAGGTCACCTATTCCATTAGAGAAACCTTCCACTTCATCCACTCAACCTGCCATAGAGGAGGATCCAAAAACCTTTGTTGAGGATACAAACCTTTCTACTTCCACGGGAGAGTCAACCATGGCAGAAGAAGGAGGAGGAGGAGTTGTTAATGGAGAACACACATTATTTGGAGGAGGTAGAGGTAGAGGTAGAGGAGAAGGAGGAAGAGGAGGTAGAGGTGCAGATGGAGGAAGAGGTAGAATAGGAAGCTCTTTTGGGTTCCATATACTTGATGAAGAAACCAATACAACCATGAAAAACATTTCACCTTCTGTCCTTCCGAACTTCTATGGACTTAAAACTGAGGATCCTGAAACTTTCTTGTTCGAATTTGAAGTACTGTGTAGGACTTATGACTACCTTCAAGATGCCCAAAAATTGAAATTATTTCCTTCAACTCTGAAAGGAGCATCATTGAAGTGTTTTATGAGCTTAAGCAGTAGTTCCATTAGGACATGGGAAGACATGAAACAAGCATTTCTAGAGAGATACTTGGATTATTGTATGCCGGTTAATCATAAGGAAGAAGTGTTCAAGATGTTACAAAAAGAAGATGAAAACCTAGAAGATTTGTTGGAAATATTTAAATACAACATAAAAAGAGCACAAATGGAAAACCTAGATCAAGACACTTTAAAATCTCTTTTGTTGAAAACCATTAGGGATGAATGGTTGGATATCCTTAACATGATGGGAAAAGGGGATATATCACAACTCACATTACCTGAAATATCCGAGTTATGTATCAACCTTTCCAGAGGGAAATCCAAAACTGTCAAAGGTCCAAGAGATCCTGCTCTTGCAAGAGCAAGTAAATCTGCTTCTGGGACAGTAAGTAGATCAGAAATAGGAGACATGCTTGATGATTTTAAATCTGACATCTTAGGGAGTCTTAGTGAACAAATAGACACCCTCAAGATACAAAACAAGCAAAAGGCTGAATCTGATGCCTTGGCAATCTTTTGTCCCAAATGTAGAAAAAAACATGCCTTGAGAGAGTGTCCTTTAGATGTAAAAGTTGTAGAAACCTGTGTTATTTGTTCTGAGAAACATGAGACCAAGAATTGTTCTTCTCTTCCTGGTCTCAAGGCTGTTTTTCGAGAAGAAACTCCTACAGATTCCACAGAATCTCTTAACTTTGTATCTAGAAGACCTTGGCAGGGACCTCAGACACGGGGATTTCATGATCAAATGTATAATCAACCTCCACCTTGGAATTCTTGGCAGCAACCTTGGCCCCAATTTCAAAATCAATCTCAAGCTTGGGCACAAGGATCACAAGGTCCCTATGGAAGATACTCTCCATATTATAAGTATCCACCATCCTATCCACCATATCCACAAAATTTTCCTCAAAATCTTCAACAAAATTTTCAACAAAATTCTCAACAACATCATCTGAACCAACCTCATCAAAATCAACCACTTCCATTACCATTCCCTCAAAAATCCAATCAATTACCGGCTCAGCCCATACCAAACCCCAATAATAAGAATCCTCAGAATACATACATGATAGAAGGACAACAATTTCCAACTTATTTAATTACTCCTCTAGACCTTAGTGATGTTCAACTTAGGTCTGGAAGGATACTTGAGAAGAGGAAATCTTCTGTGATCATACAAGAACAAGATAATTCTGAGGAAGACTCCCTACGGGTTAATAAAAGTCTTGAGGAAGAAACATCCTTTCAAGGCCAAAACAGTGAAAAACTGAAACAAAAAGATCCAATAAGCCCAACTCCAGTATTAGAGCAACCATCCACATCTACTTCTATACCTCCCTTTCCGGAAAGATTACAAATTGACAAAGGTGTAGAAAAAAAAATAATGGTGCCTAATTATGATTTCTTGGATGAATTGAGAAATGTTTGCATTAAAATTCCATTATTGCAAGCCATTAAGGAAATCCCAATTTTAGCCAAAACAATAAAGGAGTTGAGTATGAAGACAACAAATAAAAGAATAAGAGAAACCAAGAAAATTCAACTGGTAGGACAAATAGCAGACATTATGATGGGTAAGACTACTATTCCAAAGTACCTTGACCCAGGAAATCCAATTGTCAAAATTCACATCAATGGAATTGAAATTCAAAACACACTCATTGACTTAGGAGCAGCAATAAATATCATGAGTAGACAAATCATGGACAAACTGAAACTTCCTAATCTTCTCTTTACACCCACACTATTACAATTAGCAGATAGATCTGTGATCAGACCGGATGGGGTAATAGAAGACATTCCAGTGTCCCTAGACTCTTGGGAGTACCCTGTGGATTTCATGATCCTGACACCCAAGAATAATCTAGGAGGCCATCCTGTTATACTAGTAAGACCTTGGTTGGCTACAGCTGATGCTTTTATTAGTTGTAGGTCCGGTGATATGTATATTTCTGATGGAAGTTCAACAAAGAAATTCACTTTATATCCTCCAGCTAGGACAATTACGGATCTAGATGACACTCAATGGATAGAGGATGAAGAATATTTGCAACCACTCTTCACAATTTCAGAAATTAGTGAAGATAATCAAATTCTGAATACTCTAGAAAATTTTGAATCTTCTCGAGAGCACAAACAAGAATCATTTCAAGAGAAATCCAATATTGAGTTCTTGTCATCTAGACAGATGTCTCTTCATTCTATGGACAAATTTGGCAGTTCTACAAGTGAAATTTTTCCAGGCAAAACCTTGAACATAAACAAAAATCTGGAAAAATCTCAACAAGAAGAACTAGTCAAAGTATTACAGAGACATTCTGTGGCATATGCATGGGAATACACTGACATGAAAGGGATAAGTCCCAAGACTTGTACTCATCACATCTATATAGAGGCAAATTGCAAACCAATCAGACAACCTCAAAGACGGATGAATCCAAATCTTAGGGAAATTGTCAAGGAAGAACTACAAAAATTGTTAAATGTTAACTTCATTTATCCTATTTCAGATAGTCAGTGGGTTTCCCCTTTAGTAATTGTACCGAAGAAAAATGGAAAATGGAGGGTGTGTGTTGACTACCGAGAACTGAATAAAGGTACTCTTAAAGACCATTTTCCCTTACCTTTCATAGATCAAGTATTAGATACATTAGCAGGTAAAAAGTACTTTTCATTCCTGGATGGATTTAGTGGTTACAATCAAATCCAAGTAGCACTTGAAGACCAAGATAAAACCACATTTACTTGTCCTTGGGGTACCTATTCCTACCGAGTATTTCCATTTGGATTGTGCAATGCACCTGCAACATTCCAAAGGGCAGTATTAGGAATTTTTTCTGATCTGATACATGACTGTGTAGAGGTATACATGGATGATTTTACAGTTTATGGGGAAACATTTGAAGAGGTTTTAGAAAACTTGGAAAAGGTCTTAAAAAGATGTCAAGAAGCAAACCTTTCTCTTAGTCATGAAAAATGTTTTATGATGTTCACTGAAGGTATTGTTTTAGGGCACCACATTTCGGGGGATGGGATTAGAGTTGATGAAGCGAAAGTTGAAGTTATTTCTAACCTATCCATTCCAAGTTGTCAAAGAGATGTTAGAAGTTTTCTAGGATTTACAGGGTATTATCGGAGATTTATAGAAAACTTCACCAAAATAGCATCTCCTCTCTTCAAATTACTCACAAAAGATTGTGAATTTAAGTGGACTTCTGATTGCCAGTTAGCTTTTGAAACCCTGAAAACCAAAATTTCTGAAGCACCTATATTAAGGGGACCTAACTGGAAGTTACCTTTTCATATCTCGACAGATGCTTCCGATACAGCTCTGGGAGTAGTATTGGGACAGAAAGATTTAATTCCCTATGCCATCTATTATATCAGTAAAAATTTGACTCCTGCAGAGTTAAACTATACTGTAACTGAAAAAGAGTTTTTAGCTGTTGTTCATGCCATTAACAAATTTAGACACTATATAACAGGCTATGAAACTTTTGTTCACACTGATCATTCTGAAATTAGATATTTAATGAATAAATCAATCACTAATGGCAGAGTTATAAGATGGTTGTTATTATTGCAAGAATTCAACATTACTATTCTAGATAGGCCTGGAAAACAAAACACTGTGGCTGATTTCCTGTCTAGAATTCAAAATATCAAAGATGACACTCCGGTTGAAGATCAATTTCCTGATGAATATCTTTTTGCAATCTCTACTCAAACTCCATGGTTTGCTGATATTGCCAATTATTTAGTTTCAGGAAAAATTCCTTCAATTATGAATGCAAGGGATAAAAGAAAAATCATTAATGATAGTGCAAGATATTCATGGGTCGCTAATGAGTTGTACAAGACAGGTTCAGATTTGATCATTAGAAGGTGTGTTCGTGAAGATGAGATGCCTGAAATTCTCAAGGCATGTCATGATGAACCTTGTGGCGGACACTTTGCAGATAAAAGGACAGCCTATAAGATCCTTAATTTAGGATATTATTGGCCATATTTGTTTAAAGATGCAAGGGAGTATGTCAAAAGGTGTGACAGTTGCCAAAGGGTAGGGAAACCTTCTCCTTCAGGTGAGATGCCATTACAACCTCAGGTACACATTGAACCTTTTGAAAAATGGGCCTTGGATTTTGTAGGACCTATTAGTCCTCCATCAAGACAAAAGAAATACATATTAGTTTGCACTGATTATGTTACTAAGTGAGTAGAAGCTAAACCATTACTTGTTGCTAATGAATCATCTGTAGTTACTTTTCTTTTTGAGGATATTTTTACTCGTTTTGGTGTCCCAAGGGAAATTGTTACGGATCAAGGAGCTCAATTTACATCAAGGCTAGTGGAGAAAATGATGGAGAAGTACAAAATCAGACATAGAACATCTACTCCTTATCATCCACAAGCAAATGGTCAAGTGGAATCCACTAACAAAGTCATTGAAGGAATCCTAACAAAGATTGTTCATCTACATAGAAGAGATTGGGTAGATAGGCTTCCTGAAGCCTTGTGGGCCTATAGAACTACATGGAGAAACACAACAGGCCATACTCCTTATGAGCTTGTTTATGGGAAGCAAGTTTTTTTTCCTATAGAGTTCCAAATCCAGACATTCAAGATGGCAGTTCAGCTAGGACTTGATCTAACGGAGGCACAAAAGCATAGACTGGAGCAAATTAATGAATTGGATGAGATCAGACAAGATGCAGTTCAGAAAACAAGTCTAGTCCAACAGCAAAGAGCTAGATGGCATGACAAGTACATCAAAGAGAAGAAATTTAAAGAGGGTGATTGGGCTCTCTTGTTTGATTCAAAATTCAAGGATTTTCAAGGGAAATTTCAGACACATTGGCTTGGGCCATATGAAATTGTTCGAATTTTTGATAATGGGGCGGTAAAAATCAGAACTATAGATGAAGAGGAGGTCACTTTTCTTGTGAATGGCCATAGACTGAAGCTATACCACAAGCCACTCTCAAGAGAAGAGTTTGTCAAGAAGTTCCAAGGAGACAATGATGTGAAGTTAATGAAGAAGAGCCTCTCTTCTTCATCAACTTGATTAAATTTTCTGAAGCATTTCTCTTTTAAAAAAATAAAAAATAAAAAATAAAAAAAATAAAAAATAAATAAAAATAAAGGTATAAACATGAAAACCAATCACTGATTGGCATGTTTATACAGAAAATATAGGGTGAAAATCAGAGTTTCTCTGACACTCTAACTTTTCCCATTTTTGTTTCTAAGCAGCTGTTATAAAAATCATAAGTTCAGTGCCATAGTACTTATGATTCATTTCATCTCATTCCATTCACTATCCATCTATACTTTATCTCATCCATCATTCACATCTCACTCCATTCCATTCCATTCCATTCATTTCACTCCATCTTCCATTCACTTCATTCTCATGTCAAAACATAGAATTTGATATCTTGCTGCAAGTGAATAAAAATATGCCATGAATTGCAGTACAGCCCTTATGTTCCTTCATTCCATGAACTGAATCCATTCTTATTCCATTATCCACTTCATAATCCATCATCCATTTCATCCATTTTCATAAACATTTCACCCATCTCCCAGAAACATTTCATTTTCATAATAAAAGTGTTCTACAGGGACATTCTGCAGCTCAGTGTACATTCTGTAGCTGATCGGCCTTTCTGCAGCCCGATAGTTTTTCACAGCTACAAATCCTGAAGGCATCAACCAGCAGACATCAGAGTTACAACAAAGTGATCCAGAGAATTCATGAATCAAAGACATCAAGAAAATAGTGAAAAATTCCTCCAAAGATGAGCAGAGAAGACAAAGGCTACACAAACATCAAGGGCAGAGGTAACCAATTTAAATTACGATGGCAATTCATGAAAATTTAGCATAGTTTAGTTGTGAAATTATTCAAAGAGTTGTTTTAATTATTTTATTGATCAAACACCAAACAAAACCCTCTATAGACTTTGTATTAAAACTTCCAATTCAAATTTTCTATCCAATAGCATTTGAGCGGTGGAACGACCAAATCATTTGAAATTCCCACGACTCTTAACCAAGTTCTTTAATGATGAAGATTTTTCCTGCCGTCGTAAATCCTCCGCCGTCTCCTCAAATCATTAATGCAATCCTCCACCTCACTCCACCACTCTATGCCGTGACCATTTGCCATAACGTCATTCCGTAGCCAGTATTCCATTCCGAAGGCAGAAGCATTATTATCATCAGGGGCAGAACAGAAGAGGTACATTGGAAGCATAACGGTGTGAGAACTCATTGAACAGAGAGCATATCACTGAGAACAAAGTTTGGAGCATTTGCACTGTCAACACAAAATTGTGGCCGTGTAGAGTTTAAAGCCTGTTGCTACCAGAAGACAGAGGTGCTAAAATTGAAGACTTTGCTACCAAAGACAGAGGTGTGGTAGTAATTGAAGTTTGAAGTCTGTTATTACCAAAGACAGAGGTGTGGTAGTGACTAGTTTTGAAGTTGTTGTTACCCAAGACAGAGAGGCTGTAGTGTTGAATTTGAAGCATACCATTTGCTATCAGAGACAGAGGTTGAGTTTGAAGTCTGGTGTTACTAGAAACAGAAGCGTTTTTCAGTGATTGAGTTTGAAGACTTCTGTTACCAAAGACGGAGGTATTGCACAAAAAGAAATTTGAAATCATCTACCACTGTCTATTAGAGACACATTAGCTCGAAAATTGAAATTGCTTCCATATCATTCCAAGGTTCAACAGAAGTACATCAGTCCGAGGATTCGAAGGCATTTTTCAAACAGATGCATACAAACCAGAGATTTTTAAGACTGTAGCTATTTCAAAGGTATGTTCTTCCAAAATTGAAGCCATTTTTATTTAGAGCTTGAAGCCATTTTAATCCGAAAGTAAAAGCCATTGTTTTGTGGATAGAGAAGAGTGTTAATTAATAGTGAAAAATCATGGGTTTCATCGTAAGGATTGAGCCTATAGGATCAAAATATTTAGAAGGTTATCCACAATGCAAGGAGATGCTACAACAAATAGGATGGCTCAAATTCTTGGAAAAGTTTAATGGTTGCCATAAGGAAGTCACCAAAACGTTTGCTAGATCATTCCAAGGCACTGAGGTTGAAATAGGAGATGTTAAGTTTACTGTTAATGAAGTTTTTATAGCAGAGGCTACAGGATTATCCAGAGCTGGGGAAAGATGGTTTAAAAATAGGGAATTCCATAATGACTCATGGAAACAAATCTTAAAATCACCAAACATGGATGTTAGTGTGTTCAAGAAGGGAATTCCCAGTACAACATTGAAGAGCAAATGGAGGAATATACTACTTCTTTTACAGAAATTTGTTACATGTGAGGGTAGATATGGGACATTTTATGTCTACCATATGAGACTAATGTTGCATTTTCTAGGAGAAGATTTGAATTTACCATATTTCTTGTATCAAAGTCTGAAAAAAATGGCTTCTTGTGTTCAGAGAAGAGTTCAGTTTTTGGAAAAAACCCTGTATCATCATGGGTTAGTCAAAATTTTAATTGAGCATCATCTATCTAAATCAAATGATACATGGGATGATTTCTTAATAAGAAATCATTTTGAGGAAACAAAAGAACTATCACCTGAACCACAGGCCACAAAGAGAAGTAGGAGATGGAGGACTCCAACAGGTAAAATTGACAAACCAGTTCAAGAAAGCAGTGAAGAAGTCATTTTGGAGAAGTTGACTAGAATCAAGAGTCAACTCAAGGCAGAAAAGGTAATCAAGGAATCTGTTATAGAAAAAGGGGAGGGTTCCTCTCAACTTAGGAGAAGCCACATATTAAAAGGAAAACTGAAGAAAACATCAATCAAACAAACAGGGGTAATCAATATTGAAGATGAAGAAACATCTATGGAAGAGTATGATGATGAAGATTTTTATGAAAGCACCCCTGAGATTGATCCTGCTCAACAGGAAATCTATGATTATGTGGAAACTTTAGAAAGAACAGCTTCAGAAAGAGAAGAGAGAACCCCCAGTCCTCCACTAACTGAAATTGATATATTGAGGAGGGATAGGTATGAGTTGAAAGTGTTGAATAGACACATCAAAAATGAGAATGAAATTCTCAAAGATCAAATCAAGCTCAAGACTGACATGAACTCAACCTTATCCCTGCATATAGACAAAGTGGAGAGAACCAATGAGAAGATGAAGACAAGGAGCAGAAAGTTGATCAGAGCACTCACAAACCTCAGGTTCAAACTTGTGATCAGGAAACCCAGAAGGCCTTTAGCATGCAGACAAAGGAAAAGAAGGGGATTAGATGTCCTTGCAGAAGCCTCAGAATTCATAGGATAATTTGCATGAGGACATGCAAAGAGACAGCAGTGGGGGTATGTTGAGCCTCAAATTTGTGCTTCCCTTCACCTCATTTTACCTCATTTTTCCCTTGTCCATTTCCATTTTAAACCTAATTGATCAATAAAAATAGTTAAAATTACTTCTAGAATGGTTTACATGACTGACTTGTTGAATTTTGTGATTGTTGCCATTGTTAAGCATTTTGACCGGAACTAGCTGCAGAATGCAGGCATTCTGTAGCTAACCGGCGATTCTGCAACTACCTTTATGTTTGAGCATGTTCCAGGTGGCCTCTTGAGGAAAAACGCATATGGGCATGATCCACGTCGTGCCTACATGGTGTGTTGCTCGTCATGGAAGAGGAAATGAATTTTGGGTACGGTTATGCACGTGGGAACACATTTGTGAAGGAAGACTCCTACTAGGACTGTCTCAGTCCAGGTGTCTTTTCTCCTTCACGCAGCCACCTCAAAGAATCCTAGAATGATTTGGATAAGGAAAGACATCATTCCTAAATTATTGTAATTATTGTTACTTGCATTTACTTTATAAACTCTTGAGTAGGCCGAGAGCTTAGTTAGAAAATTTGTATTAGATTTGCTGCTAGATTTTGTGAAAACTCTGTGTTACGTCTTTTAAGACACAGAGCATTATGTTCAAACTATTGCATCGTTAATGGAGCAGACAAAATTATCTTGAAGGCGTGATTTAATTGTGAAGTCGAATGCCGCCAAGTGGTAGAGGGCCCCTGCCCCTTGAACGGATTTCCTTAGCGTAAACTAGATAAGTTTTTCCTAGCTGTATTTACGTTCTGCATATTGAATTAGTAGTTGTTGTGTTTTATATACTGTGGTCGTACTCATTCCAGTTCTTCCATAAGAAGACATCCTTCCAACAGACCAAAATGATGAATGATTGATGACTATGGTATTGTAGGATATCAGTTAGATTTGTATTTGTTTTAACTAGCTACTGTAGCCATAATTCGTTCCAGTTCTTCCACAAGAAGACACTTTGCCAATAAATTAAAACGATGAATGTTTAATGACTATGGTACTGTAGGATAGGAGTTGTATTTGTTTTTAACTAGCTACTGTAGTCATATTCGTTCCAGTTCTTCCACAAGAAGACACTTTGCCAATAAATTAAAACAATGAATGTTTAATGACTATGGTACTGTAGGATAGGAGTTGTATTTGTTTTTAACTAGAGACTGTAGTTATATTCATCCTAGTTCTTTCACAAGAAGGCATTCTTCCAACAGATCATAACAATGAATGATGAATAGCTATAGTGTCATAGGAATTAGTTGTAGTTTTTAGTCTTCACTATCATAGTTGCACTTGTCCTAACCACTCTTCCACAAGAAGAAATTCTTCCAAGACATCCTTAAGAAGTTCAAGATATAACTGTGATGTGACAACTTAGTTTCATTTGCTTTCAGTTCATTTTCTTTCAATTGCATACAAGTCCACAGTCAAAATTGTTCTACCTCTTCCACAAGAAGGAACTCTTCCAAAATATCACTCATGATGAACAAATCGATTGTGTAACTTCATAGGATAGTGCATGTTAATTAGAATGCTCCGGAGTTTCATTTTGCATTTAATTCATGTCCAGCTACTTCATTTCAAAGTTTGATGATGGCTTAGGATTTAACATTGTTCTAGTTTAGAAGCATCTTAAGCTCATGTTTAAATCAATTCATTGCACTGATATCTCATAGTCACACTGACACCCTTTTCACAGTAGATCATTTTAGTTGATAGGATTCCTAAGACAGCCTTCATTATTTACAAATATCTTTTTGTTCTGAAAACCATCAGTGATCCATAACTTTAGGAACAGAAGATAACATCATTACAAGGTCTGAAATATCTCTGCAAATTCCTCACTATAAACAGAGCTCGTCCTCAACAGAACTACCCTGAAAAGAAACCAATAACTCTTGGAGAATAGACTCTGACCTTCAATTGAAATTGCAGAATAGAACTAGAAATTAGTCATGGAATAGATGAGTTTAGAATAGAATATTGCATCATGATTAGTGTCTAATTGTCTAGTTAGAAAACTTAATATTGAGCTAGAGAAGTTTATGGTTAGCCCTGTCCTCTGGTTTATCTCCAACAGTTGCTTTGAAAATTTCCCTTAAGAGTATGTTGAAAGCAGGCTAGTTTCAAAGTACTTACTTGATCTTACACTACTTTTTGTGTTTATCATGAATGTTTTCCCTTTGAATATGTTGAAAGCAGGCTAAGTTAAAAGTCTTTACTTGATCTTAAGCTATTCTATGTTTTTAAATGTTTTCTCTTGAAAGTACATCAAAATCAGGTTAGTTTCAAAGTACTTACCTGATCTTAGATTACTTAGTGTGTCTCCCTCAAGTGCATGCCAAAAGCAGGATAGTTTCAAAGTACTTACTTGATCTTAGGTTGTTCTTTGTTTCTTCATATGTTTTAATTCTTCCACTTCATTTCTTATTGTTTCATTCCATAAAATCAACTTAAAGAGATCCTTTGACATAGATGACTTGCCCCATGGACCACTCTTGAAACTTGTTGTCCGATTAAATCCTATTATGACTCCATAGCCCAATGGATTGATGTTGCTCCTTGCCTATCTTATCAGCCGAACCATTCTTTCACTTGCTCACATCTTCACCCTTCATATAGACTTCCTTCATCTTCATTATATCCTTGCCCAACCAAAAGAAACAAAAACCTTGTCCCTCATAACTAGCCTAAAATCATACTTGAAGCCTTAAATATCACATCTTTGAAAACACATATATAGAGAGATCCCTCTCTGAATCTAGGATGGCTAGGTCCTCAGATTCCAAAGCGGTTTTGATGTAGGCTCTGCAACATTTGTACTTGCCAATCTTGCAAACTACGGAGGACTAACATACTAGCGACCATACTGGGGAACTTCTGAGTAAAATCCTTAAAACTAAACACTCAGTGTTCAGTGCAGTTTAAGTAGCTTTCTTCAAGCACTGCTAAGCATGTTGGTAATCATGATAGGACTTGTCTGAATCAGTGGAAAATCTAAGTTTTCTTACGATTCTAACAAACCCTTATCAAACCTTGAAGAAATCAGTTAGCTAAGACACAAGAGTAACTCTGTTTGTCTCTTCACCGTAGCTAAGTGTTGAAACAGATATAGGACACTCTCATAACTCACAGGACTATAAAAACTCAGAAAACCCAAAAACATTTCAGATTGGTATTCAAACCTTTTGAATGGTGGTGGACCATAAAACATTTTACCTTTTAAAGCTAAAAATTTCCACCTGGTGACTCCACAATCTTGAATAGACCTAAAGACTCCACTGGGAAACCCATTTATATCATAAACATCATACAAACTCACTTAAGGAAATTGTGAGAAGTTAAGTTTCCTTGTTCAAAAGATCAGTTAGCCTAGCAAAGATTGTCAAATTTGGGTAAAATTTTCTTATCATCGGGACTGCGAACATAGCATAGTTGCTCCTAGAAGAATTCATACTAGAGCCTATCCTGACCCAAATCCTCCTGAGATAGTTGATAATCTAGAAATTATACTTGGAAATCTCCTAAGGCTAAAACTTCAACTGTTGTTAGGCTAGTCCATAGAGCTAATTATGTTCTTGAAAACCTTACAACTCTACAAGATTCACAAGTTGACTTAAGAAACCCATTTAGAAATATGTGACTTGATGATATAGATCAGATAGATTTTGAGTCTCCGCCTTCATCCCAAGATAGAGGTGAACATCTTGGTAGCAGAGAAACTACCCCTCCTAATTTCCATTTCATTCATAATTTTGGTTTCTCTCGTCCTAGATCTGCTCAATGGTCCCTTGCTGATCCATCCAATTCTGTTATCCATCCACCCACTGTTCAAACCACCCCATTCCATCAACCCCCTCCCATCTTACATCTTCCACCTGTAAATCCCCCATTTTTTCCACAACCTCCTATCATGGAACATGGTATGCTCCCTTAGTCCTTCCTTTACCTTTAGTTAATTTTCCACAGGACTATCAGTCCAAGATACCATTATATGATGCCAGTGGTGTTACTACTTCTTCACAACATGTGGACAAGATGAATGACTATTTTGATAGAAATGAGATAGATGATGAAACTGTCAAACTCAAATTGTTTGCTCAAATTATAGGGGGAGAAGCAAGAAAGTGGTTCAAAATCTTAACCCCTAATAGTATTAACAACCTCCAAGCCCTCCATCAGTCATTCCTAAACAAATGGGAAGTTAGAAAAACCCTCTCCAAATACTTTCAGATTACAACAATCTCAAAAGAAACACTGGGGAAAGTGTTCAAAATTATTGCACTTGGTTCAATAGTGTTTATAATGCACTGCCCCCAGACTTGAAACCTCCTCAAGGCTAAGCCTTGGCCAAATTTCCTAAAGGATTTGATCCTGAAATGGCCTATCAGCTAAGAGAAGAGACCCCTTGACTTTGGAGGACATGCAGAAAGGAGCTCTAGCTGTAGAAGTAAATCTGATCGAGAAAAGAGCTAGGATGAGGAATAAAAAGAAAGTATGATTTAGGGAGGAAACTACACCTTCCACATCTAGTTCAAAAATGGAGAGAATGATGGAGGAAATGATGAAGAAAATGAGCATACTTGAGAGAGCACAATCTAGGGAAAATCAAACAGCCCCCCAAATCAAGAATCAATCTCAAAATCAGAATCAAAACTTTAGGAGAAATCAACCTCAAAACAGACAAAGAGAGGATGATTAGCAGATCAGACCTCCTTTCCAAGAAAATTATGTTAATGAGGATGAAGAAACTAATGAACAAACAAAGTATGATAACATGAATATGTTGGGAGTAAGTAACGAGGATTTTGATTTCATTTATGAAAGAAAACAAGGTCTATATACACCTTATCATGACAGAAGACCACAACCTGACTATTATGAACAATAATCTAAAAATGCCATCATAGGATCACCTAAACAGTATGACTTGAGAAGTAAAAGGAATCAAGAAACTCCCAAGAACAAAACCTCAGATAAATCTTCCAAAAAAAACCCTGAAAATACACCCAAAAAGACAGTTGAAAATCACAAAACAGTGGCTGAAAATTTTGATTTAAATAAAGGGAAAAATACTCAAACCAATGAAAAATAGAGTGTTAACCCCAATAGCACTAGTACTTTAGCTAATGCTCCTAAAAAAACTATTTTAACAGCTATAAATATTAGAAATCAACAAACTGATTTTGTTGATGAATCAGTGAACAAGAAGGCTGAACTAAACATGTTAAAAAACCAGATTCCTTTCAGCCTAGAGAATGAAATATCTAAAATCAAAATCTCTGTCCCACTCACTGAGCTAGTCACTCAAAATGTATATAGAGGTCAGATTCTGAAGGCCTTAAACATATAAGACATTCATGACACAGTTAACCTAAATGATGATACCCCAGAGCTTATTTTTGGACCAAAAATTGAAGGAAAATTTCAAGAAGGAACTACCCCTCCATTCTACATCAGCTTAAACATCCATGATAACTTTTTGCACAATGCCATTCTTGATTCAGGAGCATCACACAACCTCATGCCCAAGGTAATAATGGAAAGATTAGGCTTGGAGGTAACTAGACCCTACAAAGATTTATATTCTTTTGATTCAAGTAGGATGAGATGCTTAGGCCTAATTAAGGATCTGTGTGTAAACTTAGCCCAAATTCCAACCAAGAGTTTAGTAATGGACATTGTAGTGGCTGATATACCCCCCAAACACGGCATGCTCCTTTCAATATCATGGGGTGCTAAGCTACAAGGCACTATGCAGATGGATATGACTTATGCCACCATCCCTATTTTCAGTCAACCTAGAAGACTCTATAGGGAAACACACATGAAATATATGGTGAGTAAACAAGAAAGACCAGAGAATTCTCCTCTCTATTCCATCCACACTGACCTGGATTATTTCATTATTTTTAATGATGATATTCCAAAAGAGCAAGAGCTAATCGGTGAAAAAACATCAAATGATGTAATCACTTCACATTCAAACATAGTTGCAGTCATCGATGAGGAGGAAAATAGAGAGGAAATTAAAAAACAGTCTGCTGATTTAGAAATTAACAGCAAACAGATTAGAGGTCTTGAGGTCCAAAATAGTCATAAAATTAATGTCGATCATGAAAATCAAGAAGTAAAACCTCAAAACATTGAAAAACTTTAGGAACAAAATTCAAGAAAATCTAGTGCAAACCCTAGTTCAGAACAAAATGATGAAGAATGCAGAGAGGACAACAATGAAATGAATCATAAATTTGAAGACATTCCTCTTTGGAACATGAATTTTGATGGGTCTTGCACTAAAAATGATGCAGGAGTATGCATGTGGTTACATAACACTAAAAGTAATCATGTTGAGGGGAATACCTACAGATTAAACTTTCAATGTACCAACAACATAACTGAGTATGAAGCTCTCCTTTTAGGCCTGCATTTATTGAAAAAATTAGGGGCCAAGAGGATAAAGGTCCATGGGGATTCAGAGTTGATTATTAGGAAAATAAATGGGGAATATAACGCTAATCATCCCAGACTTAGAGCCTATAGAGATGATGCCATAGACCTGTTAAAAAAATTTGATGAATTCCAACTTATTTTTTTCCCAAGAAACCAAAATGTCCTTGCCAATGGTTTAGCCTTTGCTGCTAGAACTTGTCTTACACCTTATGAAACCAAGCAATGCACCACCCAAGTCAAATTCAGACCAGCTATCCTAGACAATGAAAAATACTGGCAAGTTTTTGAAGGAGATAAACAAATAGAAGACTTCTACAGTCAAAAAATGAATTTGAAGCATCAAGCTCATATTTAGATTATGATAAAAACTGTCCTATTGAAGAAAACCCACCTGTTGAAGAAGAAAATTCTCCCAAGGTTGCTGAAATAAATCTGTTAACCTATGAACCAAATCATGAAACAGAGAATAGCACAGATTTAGAAAATGAAGACTTAGAAGTGCTGCAATCTAAAGACCAAAGCTTGCCAAAAGGACTAGTCCCTTTAGAAGAACTATTTGACTTGAATGATGTAGCCAAAAAGCCAAAATTGGAACCCATAGAATCTGAAGTGGAAGAATGCAATATAGGCAGTGAGGAAAAGCCCAAAATAATCAAAATATCTAAAACACTGCCTGCTCACATTAAACTGAAATACATTGATGTCTTTAAATAATTTTCTGATGTTTTTGCATGGAGCTATGAAGATCTGAAATCATATGATACAGAAATAATTCAGCATAAGATAACCCTCAAAGAAAACTAGAAACTTTTAAGCAGAAATTGCGCAGAATCAACCCTGTCCAATTACCTCTGGTAGAAAAAGAAATTAAAAAAATGTATGATGCTGGAATTATTTTCCCTGTTAGATACTTAGAGTGGGTGTCTAATCTTGTATCAGTTAGGAAGAAAACATGAGAGATAAGGCTTTGCATTGATTTTAGAAACTTAAACAAAGCCTCACTGAAGGACAACTATCCTCTGCCCAAAATGGATCATATTTTACAAAAGGTAGTTGTTTCCAAAAGAATTTATTTGCTAGATGGATTCTTAGGTTACATTCAAATCCTGGTACATCCTGATGATAAACTTAAAACAACCTTTACTACACCTTGGGGTACTTTCATATATTTGAAAATTCCCTTTAGTTTGATGAATGCTGGTGCCACATTTCAGAGAGCCATGGACAATGCATTTTCAGAAGAAATAGGTTACTTCATTGTGATTTACCTTGATGATATAACTGTTTATTCTAAAATAGATGAAGAACACCTAATACAATTGAGAAAAGTCCTTGAAAAATGCAGAAAATTTGGACTGTCCTTGAGTCCAAAGAAAAATTTGTTTGGTCTCCAAGAAGGTAAGATTCTTGGGCATATCATATCAAAAGAAGGAATAAGGATAGATCCAAAGAGGATTGATGGCATATTGCAAATCAGCCATCCCAAAAACATCAAGGAACTTCAATCTTTCATTGGAAAGATTAATTTCTTGAGAAGGTTCATACCCAATCTGACTGAACTCCTTAGAAACATAACAAACATTCTTAAAAAAGAAGAAGGAGTTAAATGGACCTTAGAAGCAAAGAAATCATTTGTACTGGTAAAACAAGCACTCACCAAAACACCTGTTCTTATCAGTCCCGATTTTTCAAAGGATTTCTTTATCTTTTCATTTGCATCAGAACACATTGTAGCTATTGTCCTATTATAGAAAAACTTGAATGGACAAGAGCAGCCCATTTCATTTTTCAGCAAGGCATTAAGAGATGCACCTCTGAAGTATAACATCATGGAAAAACAAGCCTTTGCCTTAGTCAAAGACTTAAAAGACTTCAGAGTTTACATTTTACATTCTCACATAATAGCCTTTGTGCCTCATTCAGTTGTGAAAGACATATTGACCCAAGATCCAGATGGAAAAAGAGGAAAGTGGATTGTTGTGATTTTAGAGTATGACTTAGAAATTAATCCCACTAAGCTCATAAAAGGTCAAGGACTAGCAAAAATTATGACTAAATCCAACTTTCAAGCTCTTGATATAAACATGTTTAATGCATTAGATGAACAGGATGAGTTGTCAACTCCAGTTATTGAAGATCATTTTTTAAATTCATCTTGGCATGTTGATATTTTGTATGTTTTGCTCAATCTTAATGTTCCTCCTGGTTTGTCTAAAACAAAGGCAAGGTTTTTAAAGTTAAAAGCTGTAAATCACTGCATTTTAGATAAATGTTTATATTGGAAAAATGCTAGTGGATTATTGCTTAAATGTTTGCCTGATAATGATGCAGATAAGATCAAGCATGAGTTTCATGAAGGAGAATGTGGAGGCCATCTCTACTGGAAGTCAACTGCTAATAAAATCATTAGAGCTGGTTACTATTGGCCCACTCTCTTTCAAGATGTCCATAAATTGATTATTTCTTGTCACAAATGCCAAATCTTTGAAGGCAAAAGAAAACTTCTTCCCTTACCCCTACAACCAATCACTGTTGAAGCTCCTTTTCAGTAGTGGGGTCTAGACTTCATTGGGGAAATCCATCCTCCCTCATCTGCCCAACATAGATGGATCCTCACAGCAACAAATTATTTTACCAAGTGGACAGAGGCCATCCCATCTAGGAATGCCACAGATTCAGTCATCATCTCATTCCTTGAAAACCATATAATTTCCAGATTTGGCTGTCCTAGAGAGATCATCACTGATAATGCTGCCGCTTTTGGGTCTAAAAAGACGGTAGAATTTTTTCATAAGTATTAGATCATATTGGGTCATTCCACAGCTTATTGCCCTCAAGGTAATGGGCTTGCAGAGTCATCAAATAAAAGTCTGGTAAACATTATCAAAAAGTTGTTGGAAGATAAAAAGAAGTCATGGCACAACAAGCTAGCATATGCTTTATGGGCATATAGGTTGACAATTAAAAAGTCAATTGGGATGTCTCCTTACTAGCTAGTTTATGGAACTGATGCAATATTTCCAACCAGTTTAGGAGTGCCAGTCATGAAGCTGATCCAGGAAGTACAGCCTGAAGATGATGATGTAACAAGAAGAATAAACCAGACTATACATCTACAACAAACCAGAGAGGAAGTGTACATCAGAGCACAACAATTACAAGAAAACATCAAGAAGCTGTTTAACAAAAGAACCAAGGCAAGTGATTTCAAAATTGGTGATAAAGTTTTGAAATGGGATTCAAGAAAAGAAGATAAGGGCAAACATGGAAAATTTGATAACTTATGGCAGGGCCTTTATCTTATCCAATCTGCTATTGGAAACAATGCATTTTTTCTACAAAATTGGATGGAGCTGAATACTTTGGAGGTCCTGTTAATGGCAGGGTTCTCAAACGTTATTTCTGTTGACTGATATTTGTAGTTTCAGAGCATTTTATTCATTGTATATAACATGTTTTTTTAATTTGAAGAAAGGAAAAATACAAAAACAATAAAAAGAGAAAAAGAGGGCGGACATAAAAGAAGAAAGGTACAACCCCATACCAAAAAGAGAAATTCTAAAAGTGTGCAAATTTAAATGCTGCTACCAAAACAACACTACTATTTTAGTCTTACAACCTAATCATGACTGAAACAAATTTCAATTTTCTGTTGATAGGTTAGTGAATAAGATTTTCCAAACTGTTTAATCTTGGCTTATCAGTAGATTTGATTAGGATAGAAAAGCAATGGTTCAAACAAGCTTAAATCCTAAACCTGGAAGGTTGATGAAGAATTGGTTCTAATATGCTCAAAAAAATCAAAACTAGAGTTGCAAAAAGAATGAAGGATGTTGTAAAGAGTTTCAGATCATAAGCCTTCATAGTTTTGTTTCAAATTTCTGCAAATAAAGTCTATGTGTAGCTTGTACATACATCCATAGACATTACAGCAAATCAGATAGCCTAATCCTGATATGACTGCGTTTTAAATTTTTGTTTTAGAAAATAGAGAATAAAATCTGCCAGACAGTCTAATCCTGGCAGATAGTAGTTTAGGTAGAGAATTGATGAGTTCAACAGTCTAATATGAACTCATGGAAGAAATAAGGGTAGACTTAGATTAGTTTTTCCTATTTTCAAAAAGAAAAAAATGTTGATGTTCAAGGTCTACAAGTCCAAATGCACCTGCTGAAGAAAAAATGTTAGGAAGTAGGCTGTGTAGGTAGTTGTTTGGGAAATAACTCCTTTTGATATAAATACTGATCATCTTTTCTAAAGCAGCACGATCAATGAAGAAGAATTTGTCATGGATAAAGGCACAGGTCTACATCTCAGAGATCAAATTCTGAATATTCTTGAAACCTCCAAGGAGCTGCCATCCCCAAGTGGAGCCACCGTTAGCCATCAGTAAATTTTTGACTGAGCAAATGATGGCTAAAAATAAATATTGAGCCTTCAAGAGATTGTTTCCATAAAAAAAAAACACTGCTCATTCTTGAAGTCTTCTTGTGTTGCTTGAACTCAAAATGTAATCTTCACTGTTGTTTCATCGAGAAAATCTTCCAAGAAATCTGTTGTTTCATTCAAGACTGTTCCCTAAACAATACCCCTTTTCATCATTTCATTCACCCTTCTTGGCCCTTTTTACCCTCCATTTTTCTCTGAAAAAGCTCCTTTTCTTTTTATCATTTTCCCTTCCTTCCCCTCAAAAAACCTTCAAAAAATCCCTTTAAATCATAAAAACCCTTGTGTATTGTTTAAAAACCCTTGTTTTCCCTCTATCAGAACTGGAAAAATCCTCAAAAAACACCTCTTTCTGCCTAAGAAATGCCTTTTTATATAAACTCAGGTTTTAGCCCCTGAGGGCTTTAAAATATTATTCCCTTCTCCTCCATGCATCTGGGAGCTATAACCAAGCACTTTAATCAAAACCCCTCTAAACTTATCCCATCGGCTTTTTCCTTGCCCCCTCTTCTTTTTCCCTCCGCAGCAAAGTGCCGATGCGATAAGCACCCTTCCCCTTGGCCCTAGTTCCGTCTTCTCCCATAGAACCTCGCCTTTCCCTTCCTCCTTTTCCCTTTTCCCTTATCCCACCTTATCACTTTGCGAAATAATCCCAACCGTTGATCTTTAAAGGTCAACGGCTATCGCGCCCTTTCCCTTATCCTTCTTCTGCCCAAATCCTACCCTCCTTTCACCCTTGAGAATAAATCTCCTCCGTCGATCCATTTGATCTGACGGTCCTCAGTAATCCTGATAACCCCAACTCCATCGGGGCCTACCTTCCACCACATGAAGCGCCTGTCCGATCGTACGCTGCCACTTTTCTCCCACCAGAGCTCCCGCTCGCGCAACTTTCCTATCGCACCGGATCCGCACCGTTGGATCTCATCCCCCTCATCAGATGGTTGTGGCGTCATATCGCAAAATTCTTGCGCCCGAGGTTTAACACTTTAAAATTATGCGATACCGGTGGTATCAAAAAATACACATGGCGAGTGATCAATGGACTCACATTTCCTCTGGGCAATCGTGCGATAACCACCCGTGGTATTGCAAAAACCACTTTTTGCCCAGTTCGTGCCAAATACAGTTTGAACTGGATTTTTCGCCCGTTTTAATCCATAAGCCTCCTCCACCTGCATAAGTCACCCCCCTCTGCATCGCTCCTCCGCTCCGCCAGCCTCCTAAGGATTCAAACCCCATCACAGGTTTTTATATAATATTTTTTTGAGGCTAGCAGCCTTCTCATGGTTAAATAAGGAGCACAACCGCAGACCATTACCTTTGAAGCTTGAATTACGTAGATTAAATGTTTCCAGGGTTAATTTAATGATTTGATCGATGCTGTAGAGCACTGGTTATACAAGCAAACCCGCTGTGTACCCATACACATGTACACCAGCAAACGCAGTGATGAAAGATTAAGGAGTATTAGTGAGCCAATAAAGTTAAAGGGTTAATGCATAAAGACTGAAGATCAAAGAGCTTAACCCGATAGATAAAAATAAAGCACAAATTAAAGGCAGATCAATGCTTAAGGCCACAGAAGAAGACAGATCAACAAAAGAGCCTATGAATGCCACATCATCGAGGCCATAACTCCTCAACTGCCACTTGCAGATTTATTTTCGCAAAAGAATACACAATGAATGCATAGTCAAAGATCTTTTGCCAAAGACAGCTCAGAATTTATGATCAGCCTACCAAAGCCCCCAAAGTCAACAATAGTAACTACGGTTGATGAAATTTAATGTAAAATCATTAAAATAGAGATGAGCATTCGAAATATTCTCTCTTAGGCCTCCCAAAGATCAATTAACCATTACTCTGTATTAATTGAACCAATGATCCCTTCTTACACGTGACCTCCTCATTCTCCTATAAATATTTCTATGGAATACATTATAGAGGTTGGTCTCTGGATATTTGTTTCATGTAAATAGCTTTGAAGCTGTTGTAGCTCTGTTTGTAATTGAAGAGACATAAGCTAAGATGAGAAGTTTGAAGCCGTAGAGGCCCATTGGACTTGAAGATTGTAACTGGTTTGAACATCAAATACAAATAGTTGATTTATGGGATCCTAGTCTATGTCAATGGTGATGTGTTTCTCACTGTAAATTGTTATTTTCCTTTTTTGTTTCCATTTTGTCCACTTTCCTCTGATAAAGAACATCAAATATAGATTAGGATTTACTCTTGAAGTACCCTAAGTCTCACTGATAAATCTTTATCCCTTATGTTTTTTGTTGATTGTTAATTTGAAGGTAATTCAATAGAGGATAACTAGTGAAGTATTGGTAAGCCCATGTTTCCTGAGTACAACTTGAGATTTTATCTTTAAATGTTCTTGATAAGTTTGCTAATTAAAGATTGAGCTAGAGAAGTTTATGGTTAGCCCTGTCCTCTAGTTTATCTCCAACAGTTTATTTGAAAAGTTCCCTTAAGAGTATGTTGAAAGCAGGCTAGTTTCAAAGTACTTACCTGATCTTAGACTACTTTTTGTGTTTATCATGCATGTTTTCCCTTTGAATATGCTGAAAGCAGGCTAAGTTAAAAGTCTTTACTTGATCTTAAGATATTCTATGTTTTTAAATGTTTTCCCTTGAAAGTACATCAAAAGCAGGTTAGTTTCAAAGTACTTACCTGATCTTATATTACTTAGTGTGTCTCCCTCAAGTGCATGCCAAAAGCAGGATAGTTTCAAAGTACTTACTTGATCTTAGGTTGTTCTTTGTTTCTTCATATGTTTTACTTCTTCCACTTCATTTATTATTGTTTCATTCCATAAAATCAACTTAAGGAGATCCTTTGACATAGATGACTTGCCCCATGGACCACTCTTGAAACTTGTTGTCCGATTAAATCCTATCACTAGAAAATTTGGCGGAATTTCCGACGGCCAATTTGTCGCTATTCCGACACATAATCGTCGTAAGAGCGACAGTTCGAGGGCAGGGAAAACGTGGTTTTCCATACCGTCGCAGTTCCGACGCACTTAAAAAGTGTCGCACTATCGACACTTTTTCTGTCGCTTCCAAACAAGCATCGCTCTTCCAACGTTTACCAATCCGTCGCACTTCCGACCTTTGTAAACTATCGCACTTCCGACGAAATGTGGTTCGATGTTTTGAACGTCGCTCTTCCAACATTTGTAAAGTGTCACAATTACAACGAAATGTGGTCTGACATTTTGAACATCGCTCTTTCGACATTTGTAAACTGTCGCAATTCCGATGTAATGTGGTCCGACGTTTTGGACGTCGCTCTTCCGACAGTTGTAAACTGTCGCAATTCCGACGAAATGTGGTCTGACGTTTTCAACGTCGCTCTTCCGATGTTTGTAAACTGTCGCAATTCCGACGAAATGTGGTTCGACGTTTTGAACGTCGCTCGTCCGACGTTTTTATACTATTGCTCTTCCGACGTTTTTAAGCTGTCGCAATTCCGACGCTTACAAGGCGTCGGTATAGCGACAGCGGGTTCAATTTTAAAAAAAAAATGAAACTTTAAAATAGGAAAAACAATGTTTTGAATATATAATATGAAGTAAAACAGTCCATGAAGTCATTACATTTTCACATCTAAAGATTGGAACCCAAATATCCATCCAGAAAAGTGGAAGTCCCACCCCAGACAATGATAGAAAAATACCCCATGTCACATACAGGGACATGATATAAAACCAAGTAACGGTCCACATGGAGATTATCGACAATCTGAGAAAGCATCCAAATATGCCCGAGGCATCTATAAGAAAGTGAAATAGCAGTATGTAGAATAGTAAAGCAACAGATAGAGTACCGACGTCCATTGTTACAAATACAAATTAAAGTACCCAAAACCCTGCAACAGAGAAAAACGCTAATCATAATCATGTGAGGAGTGTGATATGTCCAAAATATAAAAAGACCATCGGACCATATCAATAAACCAGCAACATAGACCAGCATCGCTAGTTTTGAAGGCAGAGTGATAAACATTAATCATTTTTTTTTCACAAGAGAAAAAACGTTGTTTTGAATATATTATATGAAGTAAAACATTCCATGAAGTCATTACATTTTCACATCTGAAGATTGGAACCCAAATATCCATCCAGAAAAGTGGAAGTCCCACCCTAGACAGTGATAGAAAAATACCCCATGTCACATACGGGGACTTGATATAAAACCCAGTAACGGTCCACATGGAGATTATCGACAATCTGAGAAAGCATCCAAATATGCCTGAGGCATCTATAAGAAAGTGAAATAGCAGTATGTAGAATAGTAAAGCAATAGATAGAGTACCGGCGTCCATTGTTCCAAATACAAATTAAAGTACCCAAAATCCTTGAACAGAGAAAAACGCTAATCATGTGAGGAGTGTGATATGTCCAAAATATAAAAATACCATCATACCATATCAATAAACCAACAACATAGACCAGCATCGCTAGTTTTGAAGGCAGAGTGATAAACATTAATCATTTTTTTTTCACAAGAGAAAAAATGTTGTTTTGAATATATTATATGAAGTAAAAAAATCCATGAAGTCATTACATTTTCACATCTGAAGATTGGAACCCAAATATCCATCCAGAAAAGTGGAAGTCCCACCCCAGACAATGATAGAAAAATACCCCATGTCACATACAGGGACTTGATATAAAACCCAGTAACGGTCCACATGGATATTATCGACAATCTGAGAAAGCATCCAAATATGCCCAAGGCATCTATAAGAAAGTGAAATAGCAGTATGTAGAATAGTAAAGCAACGGATAGAGTACGTACCGACGTCCATTGTTCCAAATACAAATTAAAGTACCCAAAATCCTTGAACAGAGAAAAACGCTAATCATGTGAGGAGTGTGATATGTCCAAAATATAAAAAGACCATCAGACCATATCAATAAACCGGCAACATAGACCAGCATCGCTAGTTTTGAAGGCAGAATGATAAACATTAATCATTTTTTTTTCAGAAGAGAAAAAATGCTATTTTGAATATATTATATGAAGTAAAACAGTCCATGAAGTCATTACATTTTCACATCTAAATATTGGAACCCAAATATCCATCCAGAAAAGTAGAAGTCCCACCCCAGACAATGATAGAAAAATACCCCATGTCACATACAGGGACATGATATAAAACCCAGTAACGGTCCACATGGAGATTATCGAAAAATCTGAGAAAGCATCCAAATATGCCCGAGGCATCTATAAGAAAGTGAAATAGCAGTATGTAGAATAGTAAAGCAACAGATAGAGTACCGAAGTCCATTGTTCCAAATACAAATTAAAGTACCCAAAATCCTTGAACAGAGAAAAACGCTAATCATGTGAGGAGTGTGATAACCATCTGCAAAAACCCAGGCTCGCTTGTAAGATCAGGCTCGCTTGATTCCAAAATTGGTAACCATCTGTTGCATCCAAGATGTAAGGTTCAAGCTCGTTTGTTTCCATTAGTAGCCTGCTACAGCATCCACCCTGTTCATAGCAAAAAGGTTCCTGTAGATATACAGAGAAAGAGTATAATACGTATACCATATAAACATGGCTCTGTATTTCAAAAAACAGGTTTAAAATAGAAATAGGGCAACATTTGTTTTTCTAAGTAAAGTTAATCTATTAACAGTGGGAATAAAATTACACCGAAGTCAAAATCATTGCCCAAACTCATGGCAAATTTGTCATCAAAAAATCAAAAAATTAAGAAGACTGCCCTCATACGGGGAAACCAGTCTTGAACGTTTAATTTACAGAATTCAAAAATATTACAAAGGTCCAGCACAGTAAAATAATCTAAAAGGAGCCCAATTAAGTGGGCCGCGAAGCAAGAAAAACAAATTAACCAAACTACTCCTCCGGCTCCTCGACGATTCGGCACCATCCTTCGGAAGGTCCAGGATCGCTAGTTGCTACCTCCACATTCATGCCACGGCTCCCCTCCTGAAGGCCTGAATGTTGGCCGGCTTTTTCCGAGCTCAGGCCCGCCGGACGGGTGCATTCTTCCTCTGTTTGGGCCTCCTCGCGGAAAACCACAGTGACTGAAGCTGTGATTCGTGGGCGATTGAGAGAGCAATTAAAGGAAAATTGCGCAGTACGCATCGTGGGAGAAGGTGAACTAGCGGTGGGGAAATGAGGAGCAGGGGAATCCATACGGTGGCCAGATCCTACAACCCGACCCCGCCCACTCATAGTATTTGGATAGCGACCTGCCTAATAATCACTGGATTGGCCGGAAGACAACTCGGTTGAGGGGCTGGGGGGAGCGCGTAGGGGTTGACCTCTAGTGCTCCCCCTGTGGCAACGCATCCTTTGACACACGCGAGGCATGGGTGCAGTCTCACTAGCAGTGGGAACAAGAGGAGACGGAGAAGCAGAATTCCAAGAAACAGAGGAAGACAGACAAGGACAAGACCGAGAGAAATGCAGATATGCAGCAAGGTCTACGCAGCAATTCAACTGGCCACTTCTCCTTCTCGTCACAGTGAGCAGGCAGTGTAACCCAGCAACCGGCTCGTCTGAAAAACCATAGCGAAATGCCATTTTATCAACCCGACTGCAATGCAATCGAAGGACACCCGTCATAATTAATCTCTGATCATTAATGAGAGCCGAAGGCCGGATCATATTGGAGCATGCGGAATCGTTAACAGGAGTGGAGGTCCGATCTTGAACAGTGTTAAAACTTAATGCGATTAGATGTGAAAACCTTGGAACTTAATTGAACAGCGTTAAAACTTAATGCGATTGATATGAAATCACCACATCCATGTCCCATCGCCTTAAACGCCATCGAATGCACTCGCAGCTGGGAGCAGGGCAAGTTCTGATTGAGGACATGTGGCAGAAATTGATTGGAGCAGATCTTTGTTTGGGCTGCTCGCACAGTGGAAATCCGGACCCGAAAAAGATTAGGGCGAATTTGATAAGAAATTCACGTCACAACTCTCCCTCTGTACGTGATCCGGATTTATGCAGGAACGCAACAGAATAAACATATAAACATAAATACAGAGATGCAGCGGAAATAACACTTCATTTCATTAATATTAACGAACTGAATTTTGCTTACAGACAGAATGGAAATAAAACTAGCTAGGGCGCTGGTAGCTATCTCTGAGAAGAGATGTGGCGGCTACAGGCCTCTGAACTGTGTTACAATGAGGCTCGAGAGCCTATTTATCATTTAGAAACAATGGGAAATCCTAAACAGCCAAAACCCTAACCCTAGGAGATGAAGCGCCAAAACTATGGGCCCCGTTTGGGTAAATTGGTGTTTCAACTTCCCAGGGGCGTAACTTTGGCATACGATCTCCGTTTGACGCGTACCATACCTCATTAGAAAGATATATCCGAGGACTACAAATTTGGAACGGGCAACATCGGTCCATGGACCCATGTTGCCCTCCGTTTTCCCAAAAAACGTCGTTTAGGGCCTCAAAACGGCTCCGGAAGTTTAGGACCCGAAAAACTGCTAAAAATAGTAAACTGTGCCGAAACTGAAAAACTGAAATAGACAATGGTGGAGTCCCAAGTGGAATAGGCGGGTGACCACCAATATCCACCTGGATCATTCCTCCCCCCTTAGGAAGCAATGGTCCCCATTGCGTTAAGTTCCTCCATGAGATGAGGAAATTTCTGCTGAACTTGGTCCCTGGTGAACCACTTTCCTTGGTGCGGGAGTTGGCCAGCTTTGACAACTCGATACAGTTGGATCTTCTGTTGGCGATTTTTCTTGATTTTCATGTCCATGATACAATCTGTGGTGGCCTGTTCCATGTAGTCTGGGTTTAACTTTGTTGGTGTGAGTTGTTCTGCAATGTCCGAGGTGTCCAGTAGAGGTGGGAAGTAAGGACGAAGGCGATCCACATTGAAGACTGGGTGCAGACCAAGGAATGGTGGAATGCTGAGCTCGAATGCATTGTTCCCTACAGCCTTGGTGATGGTGTATGGCCCGTATCGGAGCAGGCGAAGCTTGCGGTGGGGTCCAGTGAGGCGCTCCTTCTGCAAATGTAGCCATACTTTGTCGCCCACCTGGAAGTTGTGTGGCACCCGGTGTTGATCATGGCGTTGCTTGTACTTGGCATTAGCTCTGTCCAATATATCATGAACCTGTTGGCGAATGTGTTGAATGCGCTCGATGAAGCTACTTGCTTTGTCAACTTCAGACTGGACATGAGCTGAACTGGTCTGAGTAGCTGCAAATGGCATGGCTACGTCAATGGGACATAGTGGCTGGAATCCCAAGCCCACCTGAAAGGGGCTATGGCCGATTGAACTGTGAAGAGCCCAATTATAACTATGTTGCACATAGGGGAGGCTCTCATCCCATGTGCGTGGATGATTTGAATTGTACATGCGCAGAATGTGTACAATCATTCTGTTGACGACCTCTGTCTGGCCATCTGTTTGGGGATGGAAAGCTGTGGACTTGGTGAGCTTGGTATCCAACATTGACCAGAGGCTGGACCAAAATGTGCTGAGGAACCTGCTATCCCGATCTGATATGATAGACTGTGGGATCCCAAAGTGCACCCACACTCGTTCAAAGAAGAGTTTAGCAGTGGCTTCTGCTGTGATATTCTTCTTGCGGGCCGCCATAATGGCCATCTTCGAGAATCTGTCGACGACCACGAAAACACAGTCATTTCCCTGCTTAGTAGAAGGCAGGCCCGACATGTAATCCATGGAGATGGATTCCCAAGGTCGGCTAGGGGTAGGTAGAGGAGTATATAGGCCTTGCTTCTTGATGGTCGGTTTGGCAATGGCACAAGCAGTGCAGGATCTGATGTGCTTCTCGACATCCTTTCGAAGGTTCGACCAATAGAAATACTTCTGCAGGATTGCTACTGTTTTCTCGACCCCGAAATGCCCAGCGACTCGACTGTAGTGTGCTTCCCATATCATCTTGGCACGCTCGCTTGAAGGAACAAAAAGGTGTCCCATGTGACATAAAAGTGCATCTTGGAGGTGAAAATTTGGAACTTGCGTACCCCCCAAGAGTGCCTTGTAAGTTTGGCCGAATTCTGGGTCACTCTCATAGAGAAGCGGCCAATCGGAAGTCTCGTGCCCACAAGAGTTGAGCACAGTGGTGAGCGCCACGATCGGTGGTCGGCTGAGGCAGTCTGCAACATGATTGGTGCTACCCTTCTTATACTTGATGTTCAAATGAAACTGTTGCAGATATGTAGACCACTTCTAATGGCGATCATTCTGCAACTTCCCTTGTGTCTGTATGAACTGCAGGGGCCTGTGGTATGTGTGGATGATTGTTTCCTTCCCCAAAATGTAATGCTTCCATTGTCGACAAGCTTGCACAATGGAGTACATTTCTTTGTCATATGTGGGGTACTTACGAACTGTGTCAGACAATGTCTCACTGTGAAATGCCACTGGATGTCCCTGTTGAGTAAGAACTACCCCAATAGCATAGTCAGAGGCATCTGTCTCAATCTCAAATGGCTGTTGCAAGTCTGGTAAAGTGAGCACTGGGGCAGAACAGAGGCGGTTTTTCAGTTCTGTGAATGCCTTCTGTTGAGGTTCCGACCAAAAAAAATTTTCTCTCGCTCCTCCCTTGGTGACTTGACTCAAGGGCCAAGTGATATGAGAGAATCCCAACACGAACCTTCGATAGAAATTAGCAAGACCCAGAAAGCTGCGAAGCTCTGTTATAGTGGTTGGGGCTGGCCAATCCCGAATGACTTGGATCTTGGCTGGATCCACATGCACCCCCTTTCATCAATAATGTATCCCAGATATTGAACCTGGGTCATGCCAAAAGTGCACTTCTCCAAATTGGCACACAACTTGTGTTGCCGCAGTGTTTGGAGGACTTGTCGGATGTGGTGAAGGTGCTCTTCCCAAGTATGGCTGAAGATCAGAATATCATCCAAGTACACCACTACAAATGAGTTGGTGAATGGCCGCAAGATGTCATCCATCATCCTCATGAAGGTGGCGGGAGCATTCGTCAACCCAAAATGCATGACCAGCCATTCGAAAAGGCCTTCCTTGGCTTTGAAGGCCGTCTTCCACACATCGGAGGGTTCAATTGGTACCTGGTGATACCCAGACTTCAGGTCAATCTTGCTGAAATATTTTGCACCTTTGAGTTGATCCAGAAGGTCATCAATCCGAGGGATTGGGTACCTATTCCGGACAGTGATCTTGTTCACCGCCCGATAGTCAATACAAAGTCTCCACGTCCCATCCTTCTTCTGTACCAACACGATCGGGCTCCCACAGGGCGATGAACTTGGCCTGATGTGACCTTTCTGCAACAGCTCCTGAATCTGCCACTTGATTTAATCATTTTCCAGAACAGAGCGCCGATAGATCGGTCCATTAGGTAGCGGCGCACCGGGGGTCAGATCAATCGGGTGCTTGACCTGACAGTGCAGAGGAACCCCTGTGGGTGAGGTGAATATGTCCCCGTACTCCTCCACAACCTTATCCATTTGTTGTTGTTGTGCGGAGGAGCCCTGTCTGGAGGTCGTGGCCACAGTCTTCTTCTTGCCCTGGGGGCGGATCATCAGGAAAACGAATTTCCTGGTTTGGGAAATGAGCTTACTACATTGTTTTGCGGTAACCAAAGAGATAGTCGTAGGAGGTGGTACCTCTGGTATCCTGTACAACTTATTTCCCAAAGTAATAATAACAGCACGAGGTCGAGACTCATACACAGCATGACGCTTCCACAAGTATGGTTGTCCTAATAATACATCAGAAACATCAATAGGATCAACGTCACATAATACCTCATCCGTGAAGGACTTGATGCTATAGGGAAGGCGACACTACCGGCTGACGCGGAGATCTCGTCCTTGGTGAAGCCACCAGATGGTGTATGGATGTGGGTGAGCTGTGGTCGGCAAGCCCAACCGCTTCACGGCGTCTGCTGAAATGAGGTTCTTTTGGCTCCCATTGTCGACAATGAACTGTACCGAGGAGCCCTTTACCCACATCTGGGAGTGGAAGAGACGTTCCTCCTCCTCTGGATCTTCTGGTTCCTCCTTTTGGATCTTTGCAGTGGCAACAGTGGCGTTGGGCTCCGCATCGATAATCTGTTTCCCTTTTTCATTCGCCTTTTTAGGTTCTGATTCGGAGTCAGAGCATGCATCTGACTCAGAAGCCCTCATCTCGGCCACTAGCGACTGCTTGGCCCGACACTCACTTGTGTTGTGAGTGGAGCTCTTATGGAACTCACACCACTTTCCCGTGTCCTTCTTTGGCTTTACGGTCTTGTTCTTTTCTTGTGGCTTTGACGGGTTGTCTTTAGTCGCCATGCCTTGGCTCTGTCCTTTGTTCTGCGGTTTGGAAGCACCTTTTCCTTGCTTTTGATTCGCAGATCCAAAGTCTCGCTTCTTCTGTTTGAATTTCTGCTCAATCTTGGCAGCATACCGGTATGCCGTACCAAGCGAGGAGATGTCTAGGAACTCCATTTCCTCCTGAATGTATCTGTGCAGACAGCTGCGATACTTTAGCACCAAATGTTTCTCTGAATCTTTGATACCCAACTTTGTGCGCAGGGTATGGAACAAATTCGTCAGCTCATGCACATCTTGACCCCTTTGTTGTCGGAGCATGGTCCATTGTATGTACTTGTCCTCATAGCTCCCCACGAGATAGTACTGTTCCTTGATGGCGTCTCGAAAAGAATTCCAAGTTGGTACGGCCGAGAACAGAGAGGGTTCTGTCTGGTCCTTGTTCTCACAGTAGGTTTCCCACCAGTCCTTAACATGGGGGGTAGCTTTGAGGAGTGCAAAAATAATCTTCTCCCGGTCCGAAAAGTCATGAACCGAGAAATATCCTTCTAACAGATTCAACCATTTATCTACAGCATCTGCGTCTATTTGACCCTCAAATATGGGAATGTCAAAATTTACTTGTACCTTGAAAGGAGTCGCGCCTCCAGAGTGGCTGCTGGATGCAGATGCGCCGCCGGTGGGTAGCCGTTGAAGGATCTAAGCAAAGTTATCCATCATCACGTTCCTTTGTCTTTCGAGGGCCTCCTCGAGCAATATTTTGATAGGATCTCCTGCTCCCTCATCTTTCTTTTCGTCCCCCATGGGCGTCCGTCGAGGTTTACGAGGCTGATCTTGCAAAGGTTCCACCAGATCAAGCCCTAGCTCCTTATACCCCGACCTCGTTGAGGACATGCAAAGAAGGATCGAGAAAAAGCAGACCGCTCTGATACCACTGATCCGGATTTATGCAGGAACGCAACAGAATAAACACATAACCATAAATACAGAGATGCAGCGGAAATAACACTTCATTTCATTAATATCAAAGAACTGAAATTTGCTTACAGACCGAATGGAAATAAAACTAGCTAGGGCACTGGTAGCTATCTCTGAGAAGAGATGTGGCGGCTACAGGCCTCTGAACTGAGTTACAATGAGGCTCGAGGACCTATTTATTATTGAGAAACAATGGAGAACCCTCAACATCCCAAAAACCTAACCCTAGGAGATGAAGCGCCAAAACTATGGGCCCCGTTTGGGTAAATTGGTGTTTCAACTTCCCAGGGGCGTAACTTTGGCATACGATCTCCGTTTGACTCGTACCATACCTCGTTAGAAAGATCTATCCGAGGACTACAAATTTGGAACGGGCAACATCGGTCCATGGACCCATGTTGCCCTCCGTTTTCCCAAAAAACGTCGTTTAGGGCCTCAAAATGGCTCCGGAAGTTTAGGACCCGAAAAACTGCTAAAAATAGTAAACTGTGCCGAAACTGAAAAACTGAAATAGACAATTGTGGAGTCCCAAGTGGAATAGGCGGGTGACCACCAATATCCACCTGGATCAGTACGCCAGCCCAACTTCGGACCCGAAAAATATTAGGGCAAAATTCATTTGGTTTTCGCGTCACAAAATTGGCCGACGTCAGCAGACTATTTTGGAACACGAATTTGGTTTGAATTATGGTTTATTGTCGTTTGAAGTCCGACGGGCTTGACTTAAGAACAATTTTGT
>CM076570.1:876311419-876366883 GCA_034641835.2 Pinus albicaulis
ATCTTCCCATCGCTCACCATCTTCTTTCACCACAAGAATCGATCCTGCAGATCTCCCACTGAACAGGGTCTACCTCAGGCCCAAGAAAAAAACCCCTCAGCAGCAAAGGCATCCCCTTGAAGCCGAAACTTCTCTGATACCAAATGTAGGTTTTAACCTTATATAGAAATTAGCTTCAAATGAATCTTAAAAATAGAAAATAAACAATAGTGAGAGCATAAAACATTAAATAGATATACACAAAGATTTTCCCCTAGATCCCAAATCAGGACGACCAGGTTGATTTTTCATTATATTCCTTTTAGTGTTACAACACATATATAGACATGTCAAAGCATACATAAACCCCAATCCATTAACCCTAGATTAGAACATAACTGTAGTTCCCTTGACCAGATCTACAAAATACCAGGGGTCGAAACCCATCATGCCCCAAAACCATGTGCAAACCCATGCACAAAACCATGGGTGGGTCTGCCCACCGGAAAATAAGGACCAAAAAAATTTACCCCAAAAAGGGGGGCTGCCGCCACCCCTATGACCCCCCTGTACATTGCACTCGGTGCAACGTACAGGGGGGGCGATCGCCCCCCCTGTTTCCCTCCCCCCCCCCCCCCTGTGCGTGACTAGTCATGGAAAGAATATAACACAAACCCAACACATTTCCTTCAGTTGAGCTGTCAACTGAATGATTATATTCATCATTTCATCCTTTTGATTATCAGTTTCCAAAACCTCCTTGGTTTTTGGATGCTCAGTAGTTGGTATTTTTAGTTTTTTCTTCAGTGCAACTATGTCTGCATTTTTATTTTTTATAAGCTCTTCTGCTACTTTGATATCCTATGGATTATAACTAGTTTCAATTGCCAAATATTCTAGTGACTTTATCCTGATATCCTTTGCTTATGATGAATATCTCTCTAGCTTTAACTGTGACTTTATATTTTCTACACAATTCTGTAATTTCTGGACACTTAGAGATTTGTGTGTCATGGTTGAATAGATCATTTCTCCTACCTGTTTGTGGAATTCAATTTGGTCAATTGGATGCACATATTTGGCAAGAACTTCAAAGGCTATATTTTTATAGTTTTCTGAACTTGTGGGGGCCTATACCTTTGGTTGTAGAAAATTCATTTGCATCTTCCTTGTTTTGAGGTCAAAATCTGAAAGCAACCTACTTTGATCACTAGGATTTTGCTTCTAGTATTGTGCATAATTAATATCCCTTAATGCTTCATTTATGATTTTAATCTGTTTATATTTCTCCATTATATCTTTCTCTTTCTCAACTGGCTTACTAGATGATGAAACCTTTGCACTATTTTTCTTTTGAATTATTTTTTCACTGGAAGTCGATGGAAGACGTGTTTCTTCTGAAAGTGTTAGAGGTGCATCATCTCTAACAACAATATTTGTTTCAATGGTTTCAACTGTCTCTTCTTTCTCTATCACAAGATTTAGTTTTGTTTTCTTTCTGTACATAAGATTGAATTTAGTAGCAGATGTAGTTTCTGTTGAATAAGAGCCTTCTTCTCTAGCCCTTTTTGAATTTCTATCCTATGGGGCTGAAGGAAGCAGGATGGAACTAGTATCAAGCTGTTTCTCCACCTCCTGGAGAGTGTTTTCCAACCACTCTGACTAGTTGGAATATTTCTCAATTTCAGGCTTAGACTCATGAATGAAAGGGGTCAATTTTAACTCAACTCTTAATTTTCTTATGACACCCAAGGGGTCATAGACCATTTGAAACTGTTGTTGAACTTCAAATCTTGTAAAAAAATTTCTGCTTCCTTTCCAGCATTCCTACTATTGCATATAAAAGGACCTAATTAATTTTTTATCTTGAATTGGGTTTTCTTCTTGGCTGAAAGGAAATTAATTTCATCATAATTAAAAATATGCTTGATGTAATCTAAAGAAAATATCCTTATTGGGAGGTATTTGGGAATCTTTTAAGGGATTAATTGGCTTCCATGCACTCTGATTTTTGTGTGATTCTGGTATAAATACTAGTCTCTTGTTTTGCTCTGATCTGATAATTGTAGAACCTTTTTTATTTCTTCACTGATTCTGAATGTTATTGCTAAGCATATTAACTATTGGATATACAAAACAATCAATAAATTATTTGAAACTGAATTCATTGGAATCCTTTCTGATCAAGGACGTCCAAAATATAACAGATTGGGGTTTACCCTCTATGTCCAGTTTTTGTAGGTTGACCGCAAACCTTTCTGATTGAAAATATATGAAAAAATGAAACAACACTGAGGAGTATTTTAATACATATTCTTCTGGTAGTTTAATTATTTGATCATGCATGGCATCTGCCAAGAATTAGGCAAAGTTGAAAATTGTAGATGGAAGCTCACCTAGGAAAAATATAGAAAGGAAACCAAGGATGGATTCATCTACATGCTCATTAGTGAAATATCCTAAAATACAAGACAACATAGTCACAATTTTCCTGGTTTGCTCTTAAAACATGGTAGCAGAGTATGGAGGGTTATTTTTGGGGGTTTCTATTGATTGAGCGAGGAAATTATGAAAGATTTAAAACCTTTTGGGGAAGTTCGGCTTTAAGTAAATCTCAGTAAGGGTTTCAATGGAGAAAGGAACTCCATCAGGTTGTGATTGAATCTGTAGCATTTAACTAATCGATTGAGCAGTGATGGTATATAGGATTTCTTTTTTAGGGGTGACTATGGCTCTTTCATTGGGAAAATAGTTGATTTGGCACAGTCTGATGAGTTCAGGGAACTGATAGGTTTGTGGAAATGTATACTTGGGAAAGTTAGAGTCCCACAGATGAATATCATCTTCTTGATCAACAAATTTATCATGACTCTAGCAATGGAGCTCCAAAAGGTTGCTATCAGTCACAGTGTCATCTATTTTTAAGTCCTTATCGACCAAAGGAGTGTGGTCTACATCTAACAGTGGTGGTTGCAAAGGGTTTATAGTCTGGATGCTTTGGGAAGCCATCAATTTGGTTAATTATTGAATTAATAAGTTAATTTGATGGCGTCGGGGATTCAGAATTACCTGAAATATAGTGAATTTGGTCGTAGAAGGGTTCAAGCGGTAGCAGGGGCTTTAATTCCAGTTGGCGATCTTTTGGTATTTTTCACAAATCAACAGAAATAGGGAAATAATGGTAAAGCAGCGGGGTTTTATAATTTTTAAATTCCGATGGTTTTTCGAAGGTCGTGGAAGTGGTTTGGGTGTTTATCGCATGTCAAAATATGGTTTAGTGGTTTGGGAATGGGGGGGTGCGATAGAATATGGTGGCGCCACATGGAAGGGGAGCGGGTGGATAAAACCACCCATTTCACACCACCCCCCTCTGTTTTAAACTTCAATCAGCGGGGAGTGTGAAAAGGTTCGGGGTCCATTATATTTGATCAAAGGAGATCGGGCGAATGGTAGAAGTGGTGGGTTTTCAAAGAGGTCGGGTCGGCTAATAGATATGCGAAGGGTTTAAAATAAATTGGCCTGGGGATATATATATATGTGCGAAGAGTTAAATGAAAGCGGGGGGGGGGGCTAAATGAAATAAGGTCAGGAAATATATTAAATGGGGGGGGTTAAAAAGGAACGTGGGGCCCGATTAATATATTTATTCTTTTAGACTATAGAAAGTGGGTTTGCATTTTTATGAAAAGGCGGAGTTAGTCAAGGGGAAAAAGGGGTTTTTAGTAATGGAAATGGAATCTTTTAAAGGGAAATGGGTTTTTAGGAGGGGAAAAGGGTTAGGATAAGGGGAAATGTTAGAAAAAAAATTTGAAAGGGGAAAGGGATTTTAGCAAGGGGAAGTGGTTTCCAAGAGAGGAAAAAGGGATTAGGATAAGGGGAAGGTGTTAAAAAATGTTTTTTTATCATGGATAAGCATAATGAGGCTTATCTAATCTTTGAAAAGTACTTTACCTACCCTTTTATTCATCCTAAAAACTTTTATTTTCTTTATTGGGTGCATTTGATATTGCTGACCCTTTTATTTTCTTTTGATAAGAAAACTAACTTATTTCTAACCTTATATCTTCCAATGGCTCAGATTAAACTTATGAGCTCATTTTTATTCTCTACCTAACTACTGATCTTCCAAGATTAAATGGTTTGGTCAGATATTTATTCACTAACTATCATAACATGAAATTTAAAGGCATGAATGATCAATATTAGATTGCATGATCATCATGAATTGTGGCATTTTGGACAAGCTGCACACAATTTTATTTGCAAAAGTAAAGTAAACTAAGGGTAGTGGCATTTGAATGTGTAAAACTTTTAGAATTTTTTTTTCTTTTTTTTTTGTGGGGTTCATATTTATATCTTTTTTTTTATCTTTCTTTATTTTGGCCCTTTGATTATTCCTTTAGGACATACCCTCTTTTCATTTTTTAATATGGAAAACACTTTCAGAAATAAAAGGTATGTACAATAGTACAAGTCTTAACATAGTCAATTCAAAATTATGATCCCTATTATTATAGGACACTAACACCCGACACCCTTAATTTATGCATCTTATAGAGTTAGCCATATTAAATACTAGTGGTGGAGGTGGAGGTGGAGTGGGGTGCGGGGTGGATGGGACGACTGAGTGCGGTGGATTTGGAAGTGGGGTGGACAGGATCTGAAGTGCATTTCTGTCATTGTCTTCTGATTGTGTTGAATCACCTAAAATGCTTACCTCAGACTCTTCATCCTTTTCAAATCTACCTTTGAGGGTACTATACACAAAGTCTCCATTCGGGTCTTCTCTATAAACTTTTCCATTGCACGCGGAGCTTGGTTGACCTCTTCTAAACATTCACTCAATGTGGTTGCACAAAGTACCCTTTTCACATAAGAGAATTTTAATCCACATCTTTAAATAGAGCAGAAACTTACTTTGAGGACCTTTGACAAACCTTCTTTCAGCTTCAATCTATGACACAAAAGTGTCAACAGAAAATTCAGTGATAAATCCTCTCAGAACTTTGTCGATCTAATAGTCTATTGTGTGGGTAATCTTATTGCTGGATTTTTCCAATTTCCGAATCAACCCAGGAGTCCACCTGGTAATTGCGTCGTCCATCCCACAGGTCTGCTTCTCAGTGAGCCGAGATAACCACTCATGTATTTATGTTGTGAAGGAAGCGAAGAAAATTTTGTGCTACTTTGTATAAATATATCTTTGTTCCCAAACTTCAGCAAATAATCATGAGTTTCGATTATCTTGGATCGTGAACTCATGCATCCTTTGATCCAACCAATCCTACAATTTCGCCCTTACTCAGATGCAACATCAAATTTCCCTCAAACAGCTCTCGGTCTTGGAAATGAAACCATTTTTTGGCTCAAGGGGTCATGACCCAGGTTTAGAGTGTACTACACAACCAAAAAAACCCCCAGCTACTACCCCTTATGTCGGTGATCCACTTGCACAAATCAAAGTCTCACTCGAAGTAGCATGGGGGGGGTGTCAGAACTAGGTTTCCGCACGCATAGGGGGATTATGATGTGGATCTATCTCTTACTGATCTAATTTATTTATTATTGCGCTGCAAAATTTCTTTTTAACCCAATTCAAATCTAAATATAATTGAAACCCTTAATACTACTATAGGTATTGCGCAAACACAGAGATCTACTATTATGTGATTAACCCAGACAAATGTGCATCAAATAAAAGAAACTACACAACAGATCTATAAGAAAATGAATAACTCATAAATATCAATGTGTTAACACATAAGAACAAAAATCATGCAAGTGAACCAGTGATTTTCCAAAACTTCTCTTTATTAATCAAAACTTCAATGAATAAAACTTCTTCCTTCTGTGCAAACTACTACAGAGTCCTCGCACACATCCCAGAAATTTCCTAAGGTCTTTGTGCACACAGCCTCGAGAGCCTATCTCTTACTCATACTAATCACCAATTACTTTCCCAAATCACATCCATATTACATAATCATGAAAAATCAAATATAATTTCACTTGGCTCATACATGCCTATTTATATTACTTATATGCGCAATACCCATTATCCCAAATCGTGATTTGAGTCCTATGTTTTACCCCTTTACCCGTTACAAAATGAAGGAGCTTTGACCTGCCCCAAAGACCCTTGACCTTATGCATGTTGTGCTTTACCATCAAAGTTTTAAAAAATTACGTTAAGACTCAACCTAGGGGACCCTAGCCCAACAAGCCCCCAACACAAAACTGAGACTGATCCTCGAGTCACTCTATGTTGAATTCCTGCATATTGGTATTTAGTGCCCAGATGGCTTCGTGCAGAAGTTGGATTTCCTTAACACTGTGCATTGTAGCATTCTATCCTTCTCTAACTAACTTCCCTATAGTAGGCCCCTCTACTGCCAAGTTGATGCTGTGTTGAGTTTGGCGGATTCCCTTAAGCGTACCCTCAATGATCTGTGATAACTCAAGTGCTTCATCAGCCCAATATTGGGTCCTTTCTAATAGGAATTTCTCCTTGCGAAGCAGCTCATCAATCTCACCTTGAATGCTTCAGCCTTCTTGCAACTGAACCAATCTCTATGCGGTAACCAGGGTCTACGCAGTGACCTAAATCTCATCAAACCATTATTTCTTATCCCTCATGTATATCTACAATTTTTGAACTAATGGATTCTCCTAGATGGAGGTCCATACCTCCATGGTGTCTTCAAACAAAGTGTTACACTCATCCATAGCTACATTAGTTCTGGTCATTTCCTTTTTAAGAATGGGAGCTCATTGTTCCTACACCTCTGGTGGTGTCTTCGAGTATAGCTTGGTCTATAGGTCAGTAATCCTCTACTCTAGGTCAGTGCGAACTGTCTCAATTTATTTCTTGGAAGCCTTAAGTGCGGCAATCAAAACTGTGATATTGTAATTAAATGCACTAGATCTCACTGGAATCAAAACTGGAAACAAAACACAAAGAAAAATCAGACGTTAAATTGGAATCTCAACCAGGATCCAAATTGGATACAAGTCCTAGCGTTATTTCCATCGATAAAATGACGTTATTCCAAGTGCTATTTGTGGCATTATTCCTGGTACTATTTATGGTGTTATTTATGGAAAAACATATGGTGCAACTCCAAGAAAATTGCAGGGCGCTATTTTAGTTGATATTTTGGGCGTTATTTATGGTGATATTATTCTAGGGTTATTTCTAATGTTGTTTCTGGAAGGAATTTATGGCAGAAAATAGGACACTAATAAAAACATACCTATTCATGCTTAGTGAACTGAAAAAACACTAAAATGCAGCGCAACTCTAGGCATTATTTCCTTTTTCTCTTGTAGTGAATCCTTATTTTAATGAATAAATCCAATTCTAATAGGGTGCACACATTTCCAAAAACCTTATAATGGTATTGATATCTGCGTCATCTTGTGTTAGGTCCCTTTAATACTAGTGTATCCCTTTATTGTTATTGTTAGTGTAGTCCCCTTATTGTTATCGTTGTGCCATGTAGTCTCCATAGTGTTATCAATGTGCCCCATAGAAACCTACTATTTTTATTGTTGTTCCCTTATATTATTATTGTTATGTAGGCTCTAATTATATTAGGACCTTGTGTTGTCCTCGTTGGGGTTCCCATGTTTTGGCCAGGGGCAAGACTGCAAGATGAGACAACATAGAACCACTTTCTGTATCGTAGCATTTGAAGCCCTAGGTCCAGAGAGGGATCTCTCTATATGAGTCAAAGGGTATGTCTTTGAGGCTCTAAGTTATGATTTTAGGCTAGTTATATGCACAAGGTTTGTTTGTTTGTTTATGTTTGGTTGTTGGGAATCAGGAAAGAAGGGTCCAATATAAGACAAGGATGAGCAAAGAGGAAATTAGGCAAAGGTAGATAACTCAGAGAACATCAAGGCCATTGGGTAATGGAGTCAAGAGAGGATTTACTTGTGTTCAATGTGCAAGCTTTCAGTTGGGCTAGTCATCCAGAGCATTTGGATCTTAAAGATGATATTGGAATGGAACATTAAGGACTGAAAATGAAAGGAGGAGAACCATCCAATTCTGTCTATAGATCAGGCCAGAGGTCATTTAACTCCAGACCTGCTTGGACAAAATCAGAGGCAATACAAGGGATCTTAGAAAGGCTTAATTGAGATGGAAAGATCCTAGTGAGGTAGAGACAGGGTTCCAGACCTCCGAGTGTTTTCAAATCATCCAACTAAATCCTAACAAGAACATCTAAACATAGATTTCATTAATTCATACATCAAAGAGCAGGCAATAACATCCACTGCACTGGTTAAATCAATTGAAATCAACATTCAGATACACATATAAGCAGAAAACATAGAAGGCTGGGAGAGCAGCAACATAAGGTACCTATCAAGGGTAAATATTATGCCAAAATTCTGATGCGAGCCAGTAGAAATGGAATGAAATGAAATCAAACACAGAGATAGGAAAACATCACCAGCTGCTTTAGATCAGGATCCAAAGAAATATGCTTGTCATATTAAAAACAACACCGATCAGGTACATCATTGCCCACAACTTGAACATTCAGTCTAAATACATCAAATCTCAGCCTATCTTACAATATTACACAGAGAACTTGTCTCAAGAGGAAAATGCTTGCATTTCTCTGATGTCTCATTAACAACAACCTTTACAATGTTTCTTTATGAGTTTTATAGATGAAGAGAAATAGTAGAGGTAGGTGAGGAACTAAATGCCAAATTAAAACTCTGAAAAGAAACTGGGCCGAGACCCATTCTGTTTGAATGCTGAGTATTTAATCTCTGTCTCCTCTTTTGTGAAAGAGTGATCTTCTCAGATATGATTCTGACATATTTCGGCTGTGGTGTTGTACTTGTGGTGGATAAAAAAAAGGCAAATGAACCACTGAGTAGTCTGCTACATAAATGTTCCAATTGTTTTGAACTTTTGTTAGGGTGGAAATTCCTTCAGGGACATTGAGCATAATAAAATCTGTATGGGTGCCCTATCCTTAATGAAGAAAAAGATACTGCTGACGAATAAACCCTGATGTTACCTTTACTTGTGTTCAGGACCTTTGATCGATCCTCGGGGTCTTCAAACTGGTGCTTTGCTTCTTAAACCACTGATTTAAGGCTTAAGATCATCATTAGCATACCTTAATCTCCTCTGATTTGTACTGGAACACTTTGCCGCTTCATCTCTGCCTCTGACAGGTTAGCTCAAGCTTTTAATGGCGCTATAAGGTTTTCTACAGAGTCTGAACCCTGTTCCTTTAATGAACATCCCGTCTCCACCTTCCCGGGTCATTTTTCATAAATTCTGCACCTGTAAATGAACTTCTTTGATTTCTCTGTCCTTGTGGCAGAGATGTGCATCATAGCGGCCATTAACTTTTAATAACCCTACAAAACAACAAATTTGTCAAGAAATCCATGGGTGTGGATGATGGATGCGGTGTGGATGCAGATAATGGCCATGCAGATGATGAACTAGGGGAGAAATCACGAAAACAAGGATGCATCGCCTTTCAGTGGGGGCCTCGCGGTCCGCAGTGAATTTGACTGAGAAAACATTAAAAAACATGAACTTGGACGAATATACGCAATAGAATGGGCAGATGCACAGAGAATACACGTGGGGTGATGTGGTGTATGGAATATACACGTGGACGGATGATGTGGAGACCCGGGCAACGGCGGAATGGTTAATGGCGGGAAAACGAATCTGGACCGTCGATCGTGGCGGGATCTACGACGGAGAATGCATCTGGGGCGACAGGCAGTGGGCCAGGGGTATGGCGGAGGGGGTTTTAACTCATGTGCAACTTCGCTGATTGATGACCGTAGGATGAAGCTCTCAAGATCTGACGACTGTCATGGATTTTGCTACACGCCCTGGACCGAAAGATAATGCGCGGGGAGGAAGCGGTTTTGCCGTCGTACAGGGGACAGGTGGCGAGCGTTGTATGGAATCGCTGGGTGCTCGGGGAAAACCACCAGCGACGCATAAGCGGTGCGGAATAAACCAGCGGGTTTGGAACAATGCACGGGCGGGGACCACCGGCGGGAGGGCTGTGGACTGTTGATTTGACGGGGAAATGAACGACGATCGCGCGATAAGAAAATGGACGGGGGGAAAATGGAGGGCGTCAGGATGCACGCTCACCATCCGATCAACCAAGATCGACGGATGGAAATTCGCTCGATAAACTCAGTGGATAGGTGCCTTTTGCCTTAGCGGGTGGTTCGGGCACTGGATCACGTGGAGGGAAAAAACGTGGGTGCATACGCTGAAAGGGGCTAGGGCCCGATATACAAAGTGTATGATTTTTGCACATTTTTAATGCATTTTAGGGCCACTAAGGGTTAACGATAGGGGAATAATGGGGGAATTCGGCCAAACAACGGGTGTAGGAGTGATTTAGGAGGGTAAAGGTGTAATTTAGTAAGGTTCGAAGGGAATCTGGGAAAACAGAAGAAAGGTCAAAAAGGGGATGTTTGGAGGGGTACATGGGGTGGAAAATTATAATCAGAGAGGCTTTGAGAAGTGAATCATCAGAGGGGATCTGTATTAGGCATAGCACTAAGAGACTTCAAGGAGGATGGGTTTCAGGGAGAAGGCATTCCTTGAAGGCTCCAAACCACCTAGCCCCCAGCTTGGTTGTCAAGAATTTCGTAGGGACAAGCGACTCCTATATATAGAAAGTAGGTTTTTATCATTTGAATCATCCAAGAATTATTCATTTATGTAATGTAAAGGAGGTTTCCCCCTTGAAGAGGCTTATTTCTAAGTCGTTGACATATCTTTTCTTCTATTTTGTGAGTTGGTTGCATAACATTTGGTATCAGAGCTTAGGATTCTAGGGTTTCACTTCTTCAAACAAGCCATTTGGTAATTTTAGCTATAACTTATTTTTTCTACAGGTTTCAAAAGCTAAAATTCTTACCTCGTGGAACTGAAATATTGATGAACTTCGTGTAAAAATTTCATACCTTGGTTCACAATATTTTCGGAGATATGAACTGTGGAAGTTAGGGTTTTTCCAGGCTCCAGAATTTCATCTCAAATAGGTAACCGAGGGAAAATTTTCATAACTTTCGTTTCTGACATCATATTAGAATTCTGTAAAAATTATTCAAAATTGCATGGAATTTAGTTTCTTGTGTGTCGATTTCAAGGCTCAAGGTCAAAACAGTGACATGTGGCATGTTGTACAAGTTTGCTCTATTGAACCAGTCCATAATTAGGTCATTGTGGGAGATCGGGAATAACTTTGTCTTGAGGAATCCAAATTATGTCTGACCCATGGCATTGGAAAGAATACTCGAAAGACTACTACAGGACCGAATTTCAAATCTTAGGGATCCAAAATCACAGAGATAAATCAGTTTCAATATTGAGCTCGTAAAAAGCAAGAAAAATGTGTTTTTTTTTAAACATTGTATAACTTTTGTTTAAAAAAATCAGTTTGGAGTAATTCCAAAGGGAAAATTGAAGCATTGATATCAGTATTGGGTTCTATAATTCCTCCCAAAAATAATTCCACACCAATTAAGCCCTCATAAAGCTTTGTTATGATGCATAAAGTGGAAGAAGTGCAACATGATATATCAAAATTACGAGACCAAGTGCAAAAAATTTCGCTCACACAAAAAGTAACCAAAAATGAAATGGAAACTAAGATGGTTGGTTTGAAGAAAGGCATGGATGGAATGGAAACTAAGATCAATTGTATAGAATAAAAACTAAAAGGCATCATGGAAGACATGAAGAATGGTCTAAAAGCAGACATGGAAGGTTTAATAAAGTTTCTACAAGAAATTGTTCCTAATAGAAAAAGGGTAGTAGATGAAACTCATGATGAGAACAAAATAAATGTTAATCATGATTTCATAGACTCTAATTTTGGATTTAAGACCCGCCATATTCCAAAGATAGATATGAGGAATTTTGATGGCAAGGACCCAATAACATGGATATTACAAATGGAGCAATACATTGAGCTCCATAATGTGCAACACACACAAAAGGTACACATTGAAACTTTATATTAAGAACAAAATTAGTTTGTATGGTATCATTGGATTTGTTGCATAGATTGTGAAGAGGAGGAATAAAAGGAACAATAAACATCAAAAGAGGAGGATATACACCAAGAACCAACCCCATAGAAGCAAGAAATGAATCCAACCATATCTTGTAATGAATTGGAAGGAATTATCACTCCTTAAACTCTCTAGATAGAAGGATATATCAAGAAAAAAAATGTAATAGTGTTGATTGATCCGGGTAGTACACATAATTTTATTCATTTTAAGATAGCCAAGGAATTGAATTGCTTCCTATATCCAGCACTAGAATGTAAAGTGATGGTTGCAAATGGAGGAACTATAATTTTCTCAAGAAAGTGTCGTAATATCAAGCTAACCATGGAGGAATATATATTGAATAGTCCAATGCTTTCTATTCCAATGGGTGGTGTTGGTGTTGTACTAGAAGTCCAATGGTTACACTCTTTGGGGACTATGGCTTTTAATTTTCAAGAACTTTTCTTGAACTTTTGTTGGGAAGGAAAGGAATTTGAATTACAGGGTATCATAGGGAAACTAGGAAGGATAATCAGCTCTAATTCCCTGACAAAGCTTTTGAATAAATAACAATGTGGCGTAATTACACAATTATGCTCACTACATGTTCAAAAATCGAAATCCACTATTTCTCCAGATCTCCAAAAATTCTTGGAAAATCATTCCAAGGTGTTTGAGACTCCTAAAGGCGTCCCACCTATTCATGATCATGATCATGATATTCATCTTATTCCAGGAAGTGTTACTCCAAACATCAGGCCTTACAGATATCCTTATGCCCAAAGGAGCGAAATTGAACGTATGATTGCAGAAATGCTAGAGGCTAGTATAATTCAACCTAATCAAAGCTCTTTCTCTACTCCAATAGTATTGATGCACGAGAAGAATGGATCATGTGCATGTGTCCATATTATAGGGATCTCAATAAGCTCACTATTAAAGATAAATTTTACATTCATGTCATTGATGAATTGTTGGATGAATTACATGGAGCAATTTACTTCACCAAGTTGGATCGTTGTTCAATTTATCATAAAATTAGAATGAAGACTGAAGAAATTCTGAAAATGGCATTTAGAACTCATGAGGGTCATTATGAATTTTTTTTCATGCCTTTTGGCCTTACCAATGCACCTTCTACATTTCAAGGGTTGATGAATTCCATTTTCAAATCTTTCCTTAGAAATTTTGTGTTAGTATTTTTTTTTTTATCCTAATATACAACAATTCTTGTAAGGATCATGTTCAACATGTTGATAGGGTGCTCAAACTATTGGAGGAGAAACAATTATATGCAAAAAACTCCAAATGTTTCTTTGGAGTACAGGAGGTAGAATATCTGGGTCATATTATATCTCATGAGGGTGTTAAGGTAGAACCTAACAAAATTAAATCGATTAAGGAATGGAAAATACCCACAACCCTAAAGAATATGTGAGTATTTCTCGGGTTAAGAGGGTATTATCACAAGTTTATTAATAATTATGGGAGAATAGAAGCACCTCTAACAACATTATTGAAGAAAGATTCATTTTTCTTGGACTCCGGAAGGAACTATGGCCTTTATACATCTTAAAGAGAGAATGTGCCAAGCATCGGTCTTAACTACGCTAGACTTCACAAAAACCTTTATTGTGAATGTGATACCTTAGGAAATGAAGTTTGTGTTGTTTTAATGCAAGAAGGAAGACCATTGTTTTTTAAAGTCGTCCAATCAAAGGAAAGTATTTACATAAATCTATTTATGAGAAGGAAATGTTGGCAATACTACATGCACTAAAAAAATGGTGAACTTAGCTAATGGGAAGACACTTTAAGGTAAAAATAGATCATGATATTCTTAAATACTTTTTCTAACAACTACTATCTTCTGAAGAGCAGCAAAAATGTGTCACAAATATGTTGGCTTATGACTTTGAAATCATCTACAAAAAAGGGAATCTAAATTTTGTTGCATATGCACTCTCAAGAAAGGATGAGGACGTGGAAACATTTCTTTATTCCATTTCTATTATCTAACCAAATTTGATAACCAAAGCAAGGGAGGAGTGGAAGAATGATGAAAAAATGTGGAAACTCATTCAAAAGTTGCAGCAATATCCCAGTACATCTGATACATTTAGATGGAAAAATGATTCATTATGGTACAAATATCGCTTATATATTTGTAATAATTCCAAACTAAAACAAAATATTCTTTTGTAAATGAACACATCCCCCTTATGAGGACACTCAGGATTTTTAAAAACTTACCACAGGGTCAAGAAAAAAAAATTTTGGTATAGCCTTAAATCTGGTATTCAAAAGTTTATGGTGGAATGTTTGGTCTACCAACAAAATAAAGTTGAGACAATTAAGACCTCGGGTATGCTACAACCTTTATCCATTCCAATTCAATGTTGGGAGGAGGTTTCAATGGATTTTATCACAGTTTTACCCAAGTCTGAAGGAAAGAGTGTCATCATGGTGGTAATTGATAGGCTTACCAAGTATGAATACTTTTGTACATTATCTCATTCAATTAAACCCATTACAGTTTCTGTTACATTTATGGAAACAATTCAAAAGCTACATGGAAACCCAAAGATTATTGTAAGTGACAGAGATCCCATTTTCACTGGAAATTTTTGGACGATATTATTTTCTTCTCTGGGTACTCAACTAGCTCATAGCTCATCTTATCATCCTCAATATGATGGGAAAACTGAGATAGTGAAAATTTGTTTGGAAGGATATCTTCGTTGCTTTGTATCTAATAAACAAACACAATGGGTCTGGTTACCTATAGTTGAATGGTGGTATAAATCTTCCTTCCACACTGCACCAAAAATGACCCCATTTATGACACTCTATGGATATCATCCACCGTCCATCACATCATCTTTAAGAGAAAATTCTAAGGTTCAAGCAATGGAATATCACATAGAGCATCAACAACAAGTTCTCCAACTCCTAAAGTAAAACCTAACTTTGGCACAGAATCGAACAAAACAACAGGCATATCAACATCACGACGAAAGAATTTTTGATTTAGGTGACTGTGTATTTTTACGGCTACAACCATACAAACAAATGTCCCTTAAGAAAGATAAGAAGGATAATAAATTTTTACAAAAGTACTATGGTCCTTACAAGGTGTTGCAAAATATTGGTACTATGCAATACAAATTGAAGTTTCTAGCATCTTCCCGAGTGCACCCAGTTTTCCATGTTTCATGCTTAAAGAAGGTTATAGGTGACAAAATCCCAGTTCAAACAATATTGCTAGAACTTGAAGAGGAAGGAAAAATCATATTGGAACCTAAAGCAGTCACAAAAACAAGAACTCAACAGCTACAAAATTGATCAATTTTAGAGTATATCATCAATTGGAAGAAATTAACCACTGAATATTACACATGGGAGGATGAGAATTTTATACAGAATAATCCATAACTACTCAATTGTTGAGGATAACTCTTTTTTGAAGGAGACAGACATGTTAGGTCCCTATAATACTAGTGTATCCCCTTATTGTTATTGTTAGTGTAGTCCCCTTATTGCTATTTTTGTGCTCATGTAGTCCCCATAGCGTTATCATTGTGCCCCATAGAAGCCTACTATTGGGACCCCTTAGACTCCTCTATATAAAAAGTATTTTTTTATCATTTGAATCATCCAAGAATTGTTCATTTATGTAATGTAAAGGAGGTTTCCCCCTTGAAGAGGTTGATTTATAATTCGTTGATCTATATTTTCTTCTATTTTTTGAGTTGGTTTCATAACATATTGTAAAGCATGCAAAATTCCTTTAATCCTTGGTCATAACTAGGCTTATTTCTAAAGAAATCAAAATGGTACATTAAGAGTAAATCACTAAAATTTAATAAACTAGGTAAATTTATTTCTCTTTTAATTCTTATCTCTCAAGGTTTCCAATCCCAATCACTATTAGTGAACTTCCTAACACCTTGCATTACATGTTTTGTGAAAAAATATTCATTTGAGTCTTCATTCTAAATTTTTTTGCTCTAGCATATAGTTTCACTTCCTCAATGGAACACTCTACTCATAACAACAAATTTTGGGCATTTATTTCCTATCTAGCATAGAACCAACTTCCATGGAAATTAAATTGATATGCATCAGTAAACATTCTCAAAATAGCCTTACAAATATGCATAAACACACACATTATATAAAAATATACTCAAAATTCAACATAAATTACTCATACAAGATGTGCATAACTTGTAGAAATAAGAGTATAAACAATATTAAGCATTCAACCACATAACTAAAACATTATCTTCTATAATCATGTAATGGTTGGGTACGTATTGCAGATGTTACACCCAACCTTAAACCACAATTTTCTATGACTCTCAACTGTGGGTCAACCTCAAGCTTTGGACCATAACTCTACAAGGGTAAAATCTCACCTAAAGCCACCTATGGACATTCATATCATACCAAATAGGTACTATGTCTGGTACCATCTCTAGAAACCTCCCTAACTATATTCCTGCATCCCCTTTCCAACATAACCAAAGATAGTGCACCCCTTCTCTACCACTGCAGCCCATCAATCTATGCAATGACTCCTCTTGGGCTTCAAATGTAGAAAAGACATGAAGTGTCAAATAATTGTATCTCTAGGACTTTCAACTACCATCAGGAATTTTCTAGACACCCTTATAGTTTTACACTAGGAAATTCCACCCAATCAATTCTCACTCCAAGCTCTAGCCTTGCCCAAGGGTAGCAAGGAGAATAGGTGATAACATTCCATTCAAGAAAACAAATTGTTTTACTAGGTAATTGGATTTAATAGTTAATTAAAAAACCACCATCAACTTAGTGGCATAAACCCATAGAAACCAAATAGACCAACAGTGCTCCAACAATAAAAGCAACAACACTCACAAACATGCATGGTTGAATGAGATAGGAAAAGATGGTAACATTAATGTTAAAAGTGAACTCACCCCCACTGCTTGGAAAATCCATCTTATGTTATGTCTTCATAACCTTGGTTTATGTGCATAAGTCATCTTTGGAGCATTAAAGTATTCATTTGGCTCAAGGACCATGTCATGGTTCCACCCTTAACTTTCCTCATATGGAGTTTTATCCCCCTACCTAACATGTCTAACATGATAGTTTGAATATTTCTGTGGTGTGAGTTTTCAGTTGGGGAATTTGATTTACGTGGTTGGCAATAATGGTGTATTTTATTAATCATAATATGATTTACATGTTACATCCTAAGACTCATTGTCTTAATCACAAAGGAACTCTAGCCTAAAAGAATGTAGCATAGACATGGAGGCTCCAAAACAAGTGTAATCACATTGGCACACAAGCCTAAGAAAAATTCACTCACCAAATTAATAGAAATATGTATAGTGAAATATAAGGGTATAATGGGCTTCTTACATTCCCCTCCCCTTTATTTATGCATTGTCCCAAGTTCATTATATACATATGGATATTCAAAATAAGTGTTGATGTGCCTCTCACTTAGCTTTCTCTAGCTCCCATGTGGTGTCCTCAAGGTTGTAATAGCTCAACTAGACCCTTATCAACCATATGGCCTTGTTTAGGAGTTCCTTGAATTTTTGGTCCAAGATGCATATTGGTTCTACCTAAAAGTCCCCTTCAAGATCCACTTAAATCATATTCCAATCAATCATGTGGTTTCTATTGGGAATGTACTTTTTAAGTAAATAAACATGAAACATGTCATGAATATGCATCGATGTATATGAAAATAAACAAATACTTTCTAGGATCTCAAATGGTCCACAAAATCAAGCTCCTAACTTTCAATAGCTTCCCAATTTTTTTGAATACCTTTTATATTTCACTTTCATGATGACTTTTCCTCTCACTTTGAATTCCCTATTTATCTGACCCTTATCTACATAGCTTTTCTTTCTATCTTGAGAATCCTTCAAGTTTTGTTTAATTTTTACCTCTTCCTCTTCCATTTCCCTAAACATTTATTTTCCAACAATGGCTTTATCCACTAGGTTGTCCCAATTTACAGGTGTTGCATTTTTTACAATATAGGGCTTCAAATGGATGCATTTTCAAGGATGCTTCATATCCATTATTTTCTGCAAACTCTACCAAGTGCAAGTACTCTTCTCAATTTGATGGTTTTTTCATCACATACATCCTAATCATATTCGATATCACTTTATTTACCCTATCAGTTTTTCCATTTGATTGTGGGTGGTGTGTAATGTCAAATTTTTAACTAGGTACCACATATAGTGTAGCAATTTCTCTCTGACTATTTCTAAAATGTTGGTTGTTTCATGGGTTGACTTCCCTCGAATAAAGTGGAAAATTTATGGTGTAATTATATACTTCCCTTTTTAAAGTGATTTCCCGAGGTATACTAATTATTTATATTGTCAACACAAGGTTTGTGAGACTTGCGGGGAACTCTATGCAATATATACAAATAAAAGGTTCCTTGTTATTTTCCTAAACGACCTATATTGTTGAAAGGAAAACCTACTATGAGACAGAGTCTAGATGGAATATAGTCTTAGTGTACTATTCTAAATCTTAGCTAAGTGGCACCTCACACATCCAAGTCTTCTACCTTGGATATTCAACTATGTTTCACTAGTTATACGAGATTCGGGAAATTATGCAACATGTAAACTAAATAGCAGATGTTGATTCCATAGCAACAACCACATGAATAGTCACCTAAATTAAATCTTTTAAAATCAAGGCATGAGATAAAAAAATTTACAAGCACCTACAAATTTAAATTATGTTTGTTATGATAAACTACAACTACAAGATTCAATGTAACATTCTAACAAAAGGAAAGCATTTGAGCATAACATGAAATATATTGAATTATTATTAACCTCTATTATTTCTACCCAAATAAAGAGACAACAAGCATAGAGCCTTACCTTCCGTTGAGCCTCCCTAAGGTTAATTTGTGCTCTGTTCCTAAAAATTCACCAACATAAGTTTATATAACAATTGCAATCATGCACAACCAACTCTTCTTTGCATTAAAATATAGTAACATTTTGCAGATCACATGAACATAACTATTATATATTCCTTCTCTACTTCGCTTCTCATTAAATCTCATATTTATAAAAGAGGGAAGGGTTCATCGTTCAACAAGTTAGTGAATCTTCCTTCCCTTATAATTGACACAACTATGAAATTAATACATTTGTTAAATTGTAGTTACAAAGAATGAGAGAAGATGATTTTTCTAATCCTTCATGTGAGCAGTTTGATTATACATTTGTTGTGCACGGATTCTTAGCCTCGTAACTATCGTGATGCACCTAAGCCACAAAAAAAGGATCTTCAAACTAGCTTTTTAATTATATACTAATTTTATGATATTTCCCCATATTCTTACCACTTGGCAATGTGTACTTGTATGGTGACTATATTACTTGGTTCCATGTGGGTTCCTCATTTAAAACAAGTCAATAATGTGACTGTCAAAGTTGTTTCACTAAAAAAACTTCATAGGTTCAATGGATGCTTAGTAATGAAGAACAAGTCAACTCCAACTATTTTTTCAAGAGTATCATCCATATTACTTATGAAAATGTTTAGTAGGTCCTTGACAATATCATGAGAGTCGGGAATTGATTTCCAATAATCCAAAAATAGGATAATTCTATAGTAGCTTAAAAATTTCTATCCTTTAATGTTTCTAACTATATTCTGATCAAGTGGCGTCAAAATCCTATAATTGATATTCCTTTGCAAACAATAGAGTAAGACCATTCATTACACACACATTCCTAGACTTTGATAACTTTCTGACATACCTAAATTTCAATCCAAAATAGAAAAATAAGAAAAGTATTAATAATTAAATATACATTGAGCTAAGGTCACAGAAGAATATATTTTATATATTTAGAAGAAAAATGAGTAATTTTGTAGCAAAAATATGTCAATTTGGTAACACATTAAAAACCTTAGTAATTTTATCCCCCACCACCATAATGGAATCATACCACTTCACAATATTATGAAATTTAGTAATAAATTCTATAGAACCAATTTCCCACATTCGGGTTTAGGTTGAAGTAGTCATGTTGGATGTTCATTCTCAACCTTAACGTTTTGACACTCCAAAAATCTAGCTACATAATCAATCACTTCCTTTTTCATGCTTGGACAAAAGTATTTCATTTTTCAACTTGATACAGTCTTTTGGTAACATAGATGTCCAACATATGGTACATTGTGCATCTCATTTAATATTGTTCTTTTCATATCCTATGAGTTTGGCATGCAAATTATAGTTTTTTGCATGATAATTCCATCCTAACTCAGCTCATAGCCTTTTTACTTAGGTTGTAAATTATTTTTTTGTAAGCACTCTTTAATTTGTATATATTGTTGATCCTTATTTCCATTCTCTAGAATTCTAGTTTTCATATCACACTTTCATACACTAGTAGTTGTAGCATGCACTTCACGAATCCTTCAACTAGGTGTATTTCCACCTTTTTCTCCTTCCCCTTATGGACTTGATTTCAAAGTCCTATTCGACTAAAATATCTAGCCACTGAATTTTCCTTACATTGAAATTCAGATGTGTAAATAAATGCCTTAGGCAGCTATGGTTTTCTCTAAGTTCAAACCTTCTACCCATGAGGTAATGTCTCCACATTTTGAGAGCATGAACTATGGTTTCCATCTCCAAATCATGTGTAGCATATTTTCTCTCATGGTCTTTTATTTTTATAAACTTAAATCATATTACATGTCCATTTTTCATGACAACCCCTCCTAACCCTTACTTGCATGCATTAGTGCACACAATGAATTTCTCATTTGGATCAATTATTTGTATAATTGGTACAATTTTCAAAGGTACTTTTAAATACTAAATGTCCCTTTCACAATCCTAGGTCCATTCAAATTTTTCACACTTCTTTTTCAAAGAGATGATTGGGTGCGTTATTCTTGAAAACCCCTCAATAAACCTTTTTATAGTATCCTATTAAACCAATAAAATAATTTTACCTCTGTCACATTTTTAGGTGTTGACCACTCATTGACAAACTTAATATTCTATGGGTACACAATTATTCACTTCTCTTAAATATGTGCCCTAGATAATGAATATTTTTTTGGTAGAAGGAAGACTTACCTATTTTTGCATAGATTTTTCGCTCTATAAATACATGAAATAGTATCCTCAATTGTTTCTTATGTTCCTCCTTTGACTTTGGGTATATAAGAATGTCATGTAAAAATATTCTTAAAAGCTTGTCCAGAAAGTCTCTAAAAAGCCCATTCATCAAGCATATGAAGATATTCAATGCATTGCATAAACAAAAGAGCATGACCAAAAAATCATATTGACCATTTCTAATTCTTAAGGTTGTATTTTTTATGTCCTCTTTAATTATAACTTGATGGTATCCAAACCTCAACTCCAATAGGATAATACCTTAGCTAATATTAGTTGGTCAAATAAGTTTTTCATCTTGGGTAAATAATACTTATTCTTTATTGTCATATTGTTTAACTATCAAACGTTTATGCACAATATCAATATACAATCTTTATTTTTCACAAATAACACCGAGGCACCCCAAGTTGACAGACTCAAGCACCTTCTGTTAAATTTATTCAAGCTACATTTGTAACTCCTTTAGTTTAGGTATACCCATCCTATATTTTTTTTTGGAAGGTACCTTATCCTTAGCCTCTTCCTCTATTATCATACTCCCAAGCTTGAGTTCAAATAATTCTTAAATATTTTTGTCAAATTGGTGCTTAGATAGATAGTTATTTTGAAAACACTTCTTGAATTGCTTCCAAGTTATATTTTTATCATCCAAGTTATTTACCTACTAAAGGTGGTCCCACCATGATCTGATTTTGAATGTTAGTTTTGTTGTGCTAACTTCATCTTCAGTTTTATATTTAAAATGATGATCTTTGCTTCATGTGCATAGGCTTCTTGAAGTGTTTATGAGTGTTAAAGAATTAAATGTATGGAGATGATGTTAAATTCATGAACATAAAAAACATTAAAACATAATTAAGTATGAGGGGTTTCCTCAGTGCATTTTATTATATATCATTTTTGGGATTCAACTGTGTTAAGTAAGTCATTCATCTATGACCATTTTCATGAGAGGTAGTCGTAACTGACTAATTTCTCATGATTTTTTTAATAATACACTTAGCACCCATTGCATCGGGTGGTGCTCATAGGGGTGAAGAAGTGGGATAGAAACTAGTGAAATGAATCACATAGCAACAATCATCACTTCCGGGGCTTGCACCCGGCAACCAGGACTTCTCGAGAGGTCACCCATCCCAGAACTCCTCTGGCTCAAGCGTGCTTAGCTATGGAGTTTTCCCCACAATCAAGCCCACTTGGCTTGCTACCCCATTTGAAAAACCTTAGCAAGTATTGTGCCTCATGAATCATTCAAGAAGAGATCCCTTTACTCTTTGTATTTTTCAGTATGAGGGGTTTCCACAGTGCATTTATTATATATCATTTTTGGGATTCAACTGCGTTAAGTAATTCATTCATCTATCACCATTTTCATGAGAGGTAGCCGTAACTGACTAATTTATCATGATTTTTTGAATAATCCACTTAGCACTCATTGCATAGGGTGATGCTCATAGGGGTGAAGAACTGGGATAGAAACTAGTGAAATGAATCACATAGCATCAATCATCACTTCCAGGGCTTGCACCCGGCAACCAAGACTTCCCGGGAGGTCACGCATCCCAGAACTCATCTGGCTCAAGCGTGCCTAACTGTGGAATTTTCCCCACAATCAAGCCCACTTAGCTTGCTATCCCATTTGCAAAACCTTAGCAAGTATTGTGCCTCATGAATCATTCAAGAAGAGATCCCTTTACTCTTTTTATTTTTAAGGACTTCTCCTCTCAGGAAGTCTTGGTTGCCGGTGCAAGCCCCGGAAGTGATGATTGATGCTATGTGATTCATTTCACTAGTTTCTATCCCACTTCTTCACCCCTATGAGAATCACCCGATGAAATGAGTGCTAAGTGGATTATTCAAAAAATCATGAGAAATTAGTAAGTTACAACTACCTCTCATGAAAATGGTTATAGATGAATGACTTACTTAACGCAGTTGAATCCCAAAAATGATATATAGTTAAAACATAATGTTTAACATCAATAATAAAATGTATATAAAACCATCACATTGATCCATTAACACAGTTTTTTGATGAAGGAGTTCACCCCTCCTTGGCTACATCTCATTGCTCCATCTTCCATGGCTTGGGCCTCTATATTAGCTCAAATTTGCAAAAAGTGATGTTTACATTCATCTAATTTTCCTAAAACCTGCTTCAATGTGTTTATAATGTCAAAAATATACCAGGATAGACTCTTATTAAGCCAAAAATGGTCAAAATTTTCTCCAATTATGCTTCATGGAAATTTTCCCTAGAAATCTCCTCCAAAACTAGAGAGAACTCCAGTTAACGTAGCTGAATTTGGAGATCCGCCGAAACTGGAAGAAATCACCAAATCCGCCGCTATTTTTAATCTGGATTAATTATCAGTTAAGCGATGTTTAATGGCAAATAATTCTAGATTAACTGCGCATAAGCATGTTTTAAATAAACATTGTTTAAGGTCTTAAGCTACGAGATTAGCATCACTTAACCCCACATTAACCGTTAATCCACTGCTTTGAACTCCGCTCCGCCTTTGTTCTGGTGGTAAGGTCTTATGGGGAGGGGGTTGCCCCCCTCCAAACCACCGTTGGTCAACCTTTTCAACTTCAAGTACATGTCGGGCACATAGTATTACAAGGACTATGGTGTAGCTTGGTGGTAAGTCGGGCAGTTTGCACAAGGGAGGTCGTGGGGTCAACCCTTTAATATAGTTCAAACCTTGGAATCATATATGCAAACACTTTGATATAGTTCGACCTTGGAGTATATGAAATATTTCGGACTTTGACTGATATATAAAATAATGAGCCCAACCTTAATGTAATTCATAATTTCACCATTGCATAAAATTGAACCTTGGCAGGGGGCACATGGTGGCCTCCAGGCTAGCCACGTGTCCTCATGCTATTGGTTCTCAAATCCTCTAGTAATATTGAAACAAATCAGCCTCCTTAGCAACCATCCACAGTATGACACTTGGCATGGTGTCATTGGGCGAAATGGAGGAATATTCCTAGAATATCCTTTTTTTTGCTGATTAGGTTGCCATGTCACCTCTATGTCCTTTTCTACAATATTTTTATTTGTTTTGAAAAATGAACAACAGACCATGAATTTCACATACAGATTTGGTTTCTTATGAAATGAATTACATTGGATTCTTGGCGATGAGCTCTTCGTTTTCGTTATGGTTTGGAGTATTTTTTAGCACTTCCATTTTCTAGCTTAACACTAAGCCTCTGATCATTCCTCCCCACTAGAAGCCCTTTGGACCCCAAAATATACTATCAATTGTTCAGCAGGTGAGGATACATCTCCCTCACCTTCTCAATCTCCATCCATTTGGCCTTGGAAGGATTTTTTCCCTTGAATCCCACTCGAAGATATTTGACATTCCCTCTCCTTGAAGTTTTGGTTCTTCTGTCAAGAATGAGATATTGCTAAATTTCATCAAGATATTCTCATGATAAATCATCTATTTATGGTAGTTTAACATGCTCTCCTTAATCATCAATCAAAGGAGGCTCAAATAATCTCAAATTCTCAACATTAACAACAAAATATATTTGCATATAAGGAGGAAAATCTAGATTAAATTCATTGTTACCAATATTTTCCAAAATTTCAAAAGGACCATAACATATTGGTTTAATATTTCTACCTTCCTCTTGAAGTCTTTCTTTGTTGATATACAACCAAACCTCGTTACCAACTTGGAATTTATGATCAACACGGTGTTTATCGTGCCTTTCCTTGTAGTTGCTTTGACTTTTTTCAAGATTTTCTTGCATTGTATGATGTACCAACTGAATTTTATCAATGAAATTCTTTTCTTTATCTATGTCGCTATGACCATCAATAGCAACATCTTTCCCAAAGATGAATTCCAATGGCGATCTAGGCAAGTACCCAAGACATGCCTCAAATGGTGATGTGTTTGTGGAAGAATACATTGCCCTATTGTATGCATGTTGAATGTAATGCAACCATTCATCCCACAACTTGGGATGTTTGCTGCAATATCCTCTAATAAGATGAATGAATATCCTGTTAACCACCTTGGTCTGACAATCTGTTTGTGAATGAAATTTTATACTCTTCTTCAACTTAGTTTCTATCATGTCCCAAAATTATGACCAAAAATTCCCAACAAATTGAGAATCAAGATCACTTACAATAGAAGTAGGAGGACCAAAATGAAACCATACATTTTGAAAGAAAATATGAGTTGTTTGTTCAGATGTAATTTGATTTTTACATGGCATCAAAATACACATTTTGTTGAACCTATCTACAACTACATACAAGTAATCATGACCTTTCCTTGACTTGGAAGACCTCCTACAAAATCCATTGAGATACTATCCCAAGGACGTGAAGGTACCGGAAGTGGAGTGTATAATCCTAGTTTCCTATTGCTAGGCTTTCTTATTCCACACAAAGAAAAACCTCTAATAAAACAAGATACACTATCAAACATGTGTGGCCAATAAAAATACCTTTGGAGATTCGCTACCATCTTGCCTACACTTAAATGTATAGCAATCAATGAAGTGTGTGCCTCCCTTATGATATTATTTCTTTCTCCCTATGGAATACATAACTTTCCCATGTGATACAACAAATGGTTATGTACATGGTAATCTAACTCTTCAATTTGGTTTCCTTGACTCAAGATTTCATAAACATCTTGAAAATCATTATCATGTGTATATTGTTCAATGTAACTTTCATGCATAACTTAATTGTTCTTGAGTATAATAGATGAATTTACAATAGGCCTAGAAAGCATATCAGCTACCTTATTGTAGATTCCCTTTTTATACCTATAAGCCAAATTAAATTTCTATAGAAATCCCATCCGTCTGAAGTGTCTTGATTTCTGAAACTTTGATTGTGGTTGTAAGTGCTGCAATGGTTGATGGTCGATATGGATAATGGTCTCCTTCCCCATCAAATAATGTTTCCATTTCTTTACACTTTGTACCAATGCATATAAATATTTGTCATAAGTGGGATAGTCAGTCACAACTCCATTAAAAATTTCAGAATGAAATGAAATGGGATTACCATGTTGCATGAGAACTGCTCTCATGGTGTAAGCACTAGCATCTGTTTGAATCTAAGATCTGGAAGAGCCAATAATGGTGCTGAACTGGTATTTTGTTTTAAAGAATCAAATTATTTTTGCTGCATATCTCCCCAATGGAATAATTTCTTGACACTTTTCAATGCATGTAACGGAGCTGCAATGGAAGAAAAATTAGCAATGAATTTCCTACAATATTGTGTTTCCCCAAGAAAGCTTCTTACCTCCGTAATTGTATTGGGCTTGGGCCAATTCACAATGACCTCAACCTTGGAAGGGTTTTTCTTCAGCTCACCTCCTCCAAAAATGTGTCCAAAATACACTAAATAATTCTTTCCAAACTCGCACTTTTACATCTTTAAAAATAAATGTTCTTTTTTTAAGACATCAAGTACCTTGTTCACATGCGTGACATGTTCATCTCTTGATTTTCTGAATATCAAAATATCATCTAAGTAAACAATGATGAAGTCATCTAGAAATTCTCTTAATATATCATTATAACTCTCATGAAAGTAGTTGGAGTATTGGTAAGACCAAATGGCATAACAAGCCACTTAAACCATTCTTGTCTAGTTTTAATTACAACTTTCCAAATATCCTCTTCAGCTATTCTAACTTGATGATAACCATTTTGTAAGTCTAGCTTAGTGAAATAATTTACATACCTTAACTGATCAATAAAATCATCAATTCTTGGGAGTGGATAGCGATTCTTTACCACGATTTTATTCAGTGCATGAAAATCCACAAACATGCGCCAAGTCCCGTCCTTCTTTACCACAAAAATAATCGGTGAACCACATGGCGAAGTAGATGGGCGTGTGATACCTTTGGTCAACAATTATTGAATTTTATTCTTGATTTCCATGCTCTCCATTATTGACATGTGATACATGCCAATGTTTGGAAGTGGAACATCTTGTTGCAACTGAATCTCATGTTGAATTCCCCTCTTGGGAGGTAACCCATTTGGTTCCTAAAACATCTCGCCATGCTGACTTACCACATCAAACAAATCAGATTTTAATTTTTCATCACAACCTTTAAAATATTCATATTCCATATCATTATTTTTCTTGATCATGAGAAGCACAAAATTTTTACTTGCATTAACTAATCTCTTCATCTGCCCTGCATTAACCAAAGAAATAGTCAGCTTTTTGCGATGAGCTCTCATGATACACTCCACCCCATACTTGAGCTAATAATATTTTTTCTCATGGCGATAAAATACCGCTTTCCTGTCATACAAATATGGACTTCCCAAGATAATTCCTGCAATGTCAAGTGGAACCACATCTAACTCAACTTCATCAACAAAATTTGTAGTAATGGAAACTCTAAATATACATTTCCTTGTAACCTGTAAATTTGAATTCTTGACTATCCAACCCAAAGGATATGGCTTATGATGAGGTACAGTTTCAAGGTTAAGATTTTTGACCAAGTCTTTTGAAATCAAGTTTTCTTTGCATCAATCTTTGTATGATTTTAGATCACCCTTACATGGAACAATTTTATCCTTGTTTCTTCATTTGGAGTGTTGTTGTGACAATTTGAGGAACTAGTGCTCGTTATGGCTTCTTTTCCCTTTGTGACCATGGCTATAATCTTGGTCTCACTACTAGAATCAGATCCAAGATCATATTGTGTGGTAGCAGTCATATTTTGTTTCCCCTTTTTATTTGGTTTCTTAGGCCTTAGTTTAGGATGTAATTTCCAACAGTGGGCTTCATCATGCCCCTATTTGGATAAATTTTTGCATGTTGTTTTCTCCCCTTATTTCTTAACACTTGCATTCTTCTTTCCCTTCCATTTTCCTCCCTTCTCTTTCCCCTTACCCTTGAATGGCTTCTTCTTACTACCCTCTTCCTGAATGTTCTTTCCCCTTACTTCAAGGTGTGTGGCTTGAACACAAAATTCATCTAAATTGCTTGGGTTAAACATAATGATATCATGTCTCAAATAGGAATGTAAACCCCCAATGTATTCCAAGAGAGTGTCTTGGGAATTCAATTTTATTCCTAACAACAAATCCCATTTCCTAAACTCCTGGCTATATTCTTGAACTGTTTGACCCTTGAGTTGCCTAAATTTTTCCCAACTCATAATGGATTTTTTCATGTAAGCTAAAGGATAAAATTGTCCTTTAATTGAAGAAATAAACTCAACCCGAGAAATGGATATCTTACCATGGATTCACATTTCCTCTTGAGTCTTTGCTTCCCACCAGACTAGTGCTGCTCCTTCTAGCCTCAATGAAGCCAACTAGATCTTTATGTCATCTTCTTGTAGGTACTAAATTCTAAAATAAACCTCCAATTGATAGATCCAATTGTCCAACTTCTCTACATTTAACTCACCATTGTACATGGGAAGTTCAAACTTAATTTCCAATTTGAGTAAGGGAGTTTTTCCTTTTGGGGATTTTGAGTGAGTATGGGTGGTTTTTATGGTGGAAGTGGAAGATGGTGCCAATGGAGATGATGAGGATGATGATGAAGATGGTGGATATGGAGGAGTATTTCCTCCACTACCATTTGAATCCTTCTCTTCATCCTTCTCGCCTTCTAAGGCTCCCTCTCCATGTGGAGACTTAGAATTCTCTCCAACCATCCCGGTGTTCCTCTCTTCAAAGAGGATCCTAACCCTCTCAATTAGGTCATAGAAATACATATTGAATGCTCCCTCTTATGAAATACCTTCAGTATCTCCTACACCTAACATGATGAATATGGTTTCAATCTCAACTTCTAGTGCAACTTTTACCTCTTCAATCAACTCAGCTTCTGGTGCAACTTGTACCTCTTCAATATCAGTTAGAGATAAAACTTGAGGTGCTTCAAGTGCAGCTGGGAGTGAAAATTTGGGTGAAGATGGTGACCTTGTGGCTCTCCTTCTTTTGGTCCTAACCTCAGGACTAGCAACCAATAGTTTCTCTTCTCCTCTCTGCAACTTCAACCTTGTAAGCATCAACAATTTTCAACCATTAAAACCCTACTTGCATAAAACTCCAGAAAATCAAGAAAATAACCTTTGTTATGATACCATCTTGATCTGATTTTGAATGTTATTTTTTTTATGCTAATTTTATCTTTAGATTTATATTTAAAATTTTTAAACACACACATGGTGTATCTGTAATATCCCAAAATCAGGACTGCTAACAAGGCATGCCTGAAAAACGCATTTTTCAGGAATGTATGCTACAGGATTGGAAACCAGCACTTGGATCCCTTAGATTTTACTATTCGAGGCCTGAATCCAAGATATTTTTGAAAAAAAATCCTCCTAGGTAGGTTAAACAAGTCTCCCCACACCTAGTGCAACTAGAAAATGCCCAAAGAAGGGACTGCAGCAATAAAAAACAAAAATGCTAGAAAATAACGCAGTTCAGCCCAATATTTTTAGTAGATCAATATGGAGGCTCACATATCATATGTACAATAGCAAATCAGATTGACATTATAGCCCATATAGTGTACAGGAGAAAGTAGAAGACTATACAGGAATAAAACCTCAGAAATGAGGTGCTATAGCCACAAGAAAAGTCTACATAAACTTGACAACGTTATTTTAATGGGGATGAAGCAGCAGTATATTATAACTTAGATCTATAGAAGATCTGTATATAAAAATATGGATCTAATTTAGATCTGTATACAAGAAAATCTCATCTATACATTCCCCTTGGGGTTTTGTTCAAAACATGAGAGAACAATAGTAGATCTAAGATCTAGAGTTGCAGATCTACAGTAATATTCAGAAATTTCTGAATCATATAATAGAACAGCATATCAGATCTGAAACAAACATGGATTGGATGGCCAATCCATGGATCACCACAGTGAGAGGAAGAATCCTATCACTAGATATCTCTCCTCCAAAATGCAGTCAAAACACCCTGCAACTGCAAACTTGCAAATAACGCAGTTTGGGAAGGGAAATTGTGTTGTAAGCTCTGATAATGATTTGGCCTGATGCCAAGTTCTGGATCTATAGCTCCAATGATATAGGACACTCTTGCCAATGGGATAGAAGGCTTTCCCAGTGAAAAGAGGGGCTAGATGTGCATAGATCTGAAGAGATCTATCTCCCACTTGCTGCAACTCACAATGACAACCCAACCCTCAACAGGATCAACATTATAGGTGTAATGTGAAGCTTGGCCCAAGCATGATAGTGGACAAGAAAAACACAACTCCTCCAAGAGATGATCTAGGAAGGAGGTGGGATTCCCGCTCAGGAACACCCAATGCTAAATAGCATTATTCTCAGCTAAACAGCTAGAGAATGAGAAATGTCTAAGCAAAAAAATTCTTCTGAATATCTTCAAAAACCCTTCTCATCCTGCTCTCCTCTTCCTTTTATAAGATAGGAGTCTTGTCAAACCCTAAACCACTTCATCAATTTAGCTCCTTTCACATGCAGAGCCTCCATCTAGAACTGTGTTGTGCCTCAAGGAGGTTCAATGCATCTAGACTGCGCTTTAGATATGGTCATGGTTGACTTGGTCAAGTGATCAACCTCTTTCACACTCAAGCGTGTTTTATAAAATGGCCCAGATTTAGCCTTGTTTACATTGGGCATTGATTTATTTTAATGTTTTTAGGAGTTTTGCATGTCCTCCTTTACACTTTATTCATCAACATGAAAATCAAAACAAAACAAAGAAAAATTGAATATTCCCATTTACTTGGGCTAAGTGGGAATATTAGAGTCCTCCCCTCCAAAATGTTGCTTGTACCTAAGCAATTGATAAGGTGAGTGCTACAAAACCTCCCCTCCTTCTCTTGTGGCCTCCTCATCCAATAGTCTCCACTGTTGCTTCATAATTTCTGCAAAAATTTCATTCCCCAATGGTTCCTCCCAAGTGTGGAAGTTTTCCTTTGGTGAATAAAACCAAAGGCCTCCCTCATGAAATAATTGAAGGTCTATGTGGAAACCTTCTTGCTGATCCATGGCCCCCTGAAGATAGAAGTCATGATAATCATGGGGAATTCCATCATCAATGAAGGTCTCCCACCACCATGTTATCATCCAAATGAAATGAATCACTGAATCACATTCCAGCTTGGTAATTCATAGAAAAGCTCCTCCCAATTGCTCATGAGAGGCATTGCCCAAGTGCTCCATCCAATCATATGGTCCACATCATAAAGAAACAAGTGGTATACTATAGTTTCCATATAGTTTCCCATGCTCCCCTTAGAACATGTAGTGCAAAAAATGTAGGGAATTTCTTTCCCTAAGGACACATCCAACTAATGTGTCTCTCCTCCAACCATGTTCCCAACAAAGATAAGAACATCTTCAACATATGGCATCATAATTAAGGTCATGCTAGCTACCATATACAATAAAGGAGAGGGACAATGGTCCCTCATGTGTAGCCAGCGCAGTTTTACTCCTAACTGCCACAGAATATGATATGACAAGTGTTCTCCCCAACACTTGATTGCTGCCCCATCCTTCTTTAATGCTTGGAGAAGGTGTATAATGGTTGGTGTCAATGAATCACACCATGAAGAGTGCATCATCTCTCCAATATCTCCCAAGGAATGGCCAACATCACCATTGTTCATGGCTCAAAGTGGCTCATGAAGCTCATAAGAAAAGGTGACCCCTCTTGGAGCTAAGACCTGCACATGAGTGTTGAGAAAATGCAAGTATATAATAAATATATCATGAGGTTTAGCAATACAATGTTTAGCATACACTTGTTTCAAATCAGCAAGGTAGCTCATGGATGAGCTCCCTCTCACACTCAATGAATAAGGAGGTGGTAATGATAACTCTTCCCAAGAGTTATGTTCCTCCTCAACCAGCAAATGATCCATGCACTTCCTCATATGAGAGTGCATATCCCATTTGAATTTTTCCCACATGAATCCATCTAAGATAGTATGATATGCTGTAATGAAACCAGTGGGTTTTGAAAGCAGGATCTCATAGGCTGCATTAAGTAGTTTCTCCTTGAGCTTGGAGTCTCTAGCCAAATAAATCCGATCATGGGAATAAATGACTCCCTCAACTAATTTATACCTCCCATCTATCACTTGCCCATCAAGAACCTTACATGTGAAAAGGTCCTTGGAGTATTCCATCAAAATTTGGGAATCCCAATTTGGTTCTAGACTCCCCAACAATGATAGCACTGTAGGAATCTGAAATGAAACCCCTGTCACAGCATGGCTCTCCTCCTTGACATGCTTGATGTCAAATTCACATGTTGGAGTATTATCAACTTCATTTTGCTGCCTCCTTTGCAGCTGATATTTCTCAAGACAATATTGAAGTATATGGAAGTCAACCTCCCAATGGAAATTCCTTGTCTTCCAAAACTTCCTCAATATGGTCCATGCTTGAACGAGTGTTGATATCCTCTTGTCATGTTCAAAAATATCCTTGGTGAATGAAAATATCATTGGCTGCCCCAAAGATATGGAGTTTCCATATGAAATCATGTCCATTCCATCATAGACTTCTGAATTCTCCTTTTTTAGCGCAAATAACTGAGAAGGAGACATAAATGTCCAATTCAGAAAATTGTTGATCTCTCTTTTGAATCCATGAAAGATTCTCTGCATTGTGCTAGTTTCTCCCAAATCTCCCTCCTTATCCAAGTAAGAATAGGCTGCCCATATTTGAGAGAACACTTTATTTTTCCTCCCATCAAGAGGTCTCCCTGGTGGAATGCCTCCATGCAAAGAGACATCAAGGCATAGAGCGGGATACAAAGATGTATGGACTGACTTGTCCTTGCCTTCATTGCATAGATCCTCATGCCTTATTTTTGCATCAAACTTCTGAAATAGAGAGGGGTATGTTCTCCTCATCATGTGATTCTTGCCCTCCTCTTTTCCTTCTTCTATCTTCAAGGTCTCACCCTTTGAGGATGATGGCACATGCTGCACATGGATTGTGCCACAATATCCATATGTGAGATTCCTTGGAACTCCTTGCAAGAGTGCAAGATTTTATCCCCTTGGAGAAAATGCTCCATCTTCCTCTTCATGAGGTCTTATATGTTCTCTTTTCATGACTGTGTTATCATATTCAGCCTTCTCTTCCTTGATCTTGCAAGATCCTTGGAAGCTCAAGTGATTCTCTCTCTTTGGCACATCTCCTTCCTTCCTCTTTATGAAGAAGTTGCTGACAGAACGTTGTAGATTGGATGATATGGCTGAGTGCTCATATCCATGAGATGAGGACTTATAACCTTCCTCATGTATATATCTTGTAGATCTAGTTGAGGGATATCCATGTTTTTCCCTCCTCATTTCTTTGATGTCCTTGCTGATACCCCACAGAACTTGAGATAGAAGCTTTGTGAACCTCTTCTCTCCATAAAAAAAGGGTTTGCTTTGATTTCTCTTGCATATATCCTCCTTCCCATGAGAAGACTCCATAATTATTGAAGCTCAGAGACTGAGCCAAGAAAGTAGCTCTAATACCACTGTAATATCCCAAAATCGGGACTGCTAACAAGGCATGCCTGAAAAACGCATTTTTCAGGAATGTATGCTACAGGGTTGGAAACCAGCACTTGGATCCCTTAGATCTGACAATCAAAGACCTGAATACAAGATTTTTTTAAAAACAAATCCTCCTAGGTGGGTTAAAGAGGTCTCCCCACACCTAGTGCAGCTAGAAAATGCCCAAAGAAGGGACTGCAACAATACAAAACAACACTGTAGGAAAATAATGCAGTTCAGCCCAATATTTGCAGTAGATCAATATGGAGGCTCACATATCATATGTACAATAGCAAATCAGATTTACATTACAGCCCATACAGTGTACAAGAGAAAGTAAAAGACTATATAGGAATAAACCCTCAGAAATGAGGTGCTACAGCCACAAGAAAATTCTACATAAACTTGATAGCACTATTTTAATGGGGCTGCAGCAGCAGTATATTATAACTCAGATCTAGAGCAGATATGTATATAAAAATATGGATCTAATTCAGATCTGTATACAATAAAATCTCATCTATACAATCCCCTTGGGGTTTTGTGCAAAACATGAGAGTACAAGAGTAGATCTGAGATCTAGAGTTATAGATCTGCAGTAATATTCAGAAATTTCTGAGTCATATAATAGAACAGCGGATCAGATCTAAAACAAACATGGATTGGATTGCCAATCCATGGATCACCACAGTGAGAGGAAGAATCCTATCACCAGAGATCTCTCCTTCAAAATGCAGACAAAACACCCTACAACTGAAAAACTTGCAAATAACGCAGTTTGGGAAGGGAAACTACGCTGTAAGCTCTAAGAATGATTTGGCCCAATTCCAAGGTCTGGATTTGTAGCTCCAATGATCTAGGACACTCTTTCCAATGGGATAGAAGGCTTTCCCAGTGAAAAGAGGGGATATATGTGCATATATCTGAAGAGATCTATCTCCCACTTGCTGCAACTCACAATGAAAACCCAACCCTCAACAGGATCAGCATTGTAGGTGTAAGGTGAAGCTTGGCCCAAGCCTGATAGTGGACAAAACAAGAACAACTCCTCCAAGAGCTACTTTAGGAAGGAGGTGGGATTCCTGTTGAGGAACACCCAATGCTAAATAGCATTATTCTCAGCTAAACAGCTAGAGAATGAGAAATGTCTAAGCAGAAAAATTCTTCTGAAATCATATCTTCAACAACCTTTCTCATGCTGCTCTCCTCTTCCTTTTATAATATAGGAGTCTTGTCAAACCCTAAACCACTTCATCAATTTAGCTCCTTTCACATGTAGAGCCTCCATCTAGAAATGCATTGTGCCTCAAGGAGGTTCAATGCATCTAGACTGCGTTGTAGATATGGTCACGGTTGACTTGGTCAAGTGATCAACCTCTTTCACACTCAAGTGTGTTTTATAAAATGGCCTAGATTTAGCCTTGTTTACATTGGGCATTGATTTATTTTGATTTTTTTAGGTGTTTTACATGTCCTCCTTTACACTTTATTCATCAGCATGAAAATCAAAACAAAACAAAGAAAAATTGAATATTCTCATTAGCTTAGGCTAAGTGGGAATATTACAGTATGATAAGATAAACACACAAATAGAAATATAAGCATTCATTGTATATTACCATTGATATGATGTACATTTATAATACAATGAGGTGACCCTTGGATTCCACATTCCAAGGTCACTTGGACTCCTTTTGTGACTATTTAGCTTCCACACCTACCCATAGAGGATTAGGTGTCCAACATTCCCCCCCTTAATCTGAAGGGGTATGTGTGAGTCCAAGAAGAGAGTTGTAATAAAAATCTGCAAAGTATGCATGGTAGCACTTAAGCTGAATCAGCTCTCTGAAATGTTGGCATAAAGAGGTGGTTTAAGGATGACCACCAACACTGGAACACAACACTTATTGTAGTTTCCGTAACTCTTCCAAAACTTGCAAGAAGATGAGGGCTTTTGCTAGAGGAAGTGTCCCTCATATTTGAAGAGGGAGACCTTCAACCTAAAAGAAGGGAAGTCTACAACCTGTGATGGTTTAAGGATGACCACCAACACTGGAATGCTTGATGCATTTCCTGGAACTCTTCCAAAGCTGGCAAGAAGCTGAACTCTTCTGCTAGAGGAAGTGTTCTGAAAGAGGAAGAATATCAACCTCACATAGATGGTTTAAGGACTGTCCACCAACCAAAGATATGCTCATGGGCATCCGTGTCTTTGGCTACAAATTTGGATCTGGAATGATGAATTGTGGCTCAGGCTCACTTGAACTGATATGTCTCTGGCTACAAATCTAAATCTGGAATGAGAGATTGTGTCTCAAGCTCGCTTGATGTGGCGTCAAAGCTTGTAGATGACCACCATTTTCCCCCCTGTCAGGTACAAGGTGAGATGATGGATAAAACTCAACTGCAAGTTTGTTCAATATTCTAGAACAAGTTCTAACGTGTGACTTAAACATCTTCTTGGTTGTTGATGCTCATTGCCAAGAAGCGATCCATCCAAGATGAATCTTTGTTATTGCAAGAGGCTTGTTTCTGAAGCATCTGTGTGAAGAGTGGGTGTGCTGACCACAGTGCTTGCATGGGTGAAGATCAAAACAGTAATCTTTCATATGGCCAACTCGATCATAGTGTTGGCATTTTTCAATATGTTGTTGTTGCTATGGAAGAGGAGCAGGATCTGCAACAGCTGAAGGTGAACTATCATGAATAAATCTGGCACTCTAAAATTTTATAGGCTTGGCGTAGTCCGAAATATGAAAGGACAATTCCTTATCATATCCAAGACCAGTTATGTGCTTGTTGTGGACAAGCTCTTCCTAAGCTCTGATGATGGGCTTGGGAGGTGCAGGTTGGGTGTTTTCTTCGGCATTCAAATATGCTCCTGAAATGGGTACTGAATGTGGACCAATCTCAACTTTATATTCTTGCTGCTAATGGGAGTCCCTCTCAATTTTCTGAATAGAAACAAGTTCAGAATGATGACCCCACTGCTGTAATTATTCTTGCTGGAATTGAGATTCAAGCTGCAAAAATTCAATCTTGTCTTTTGCATCTTGTAGAGAGATTTGAATATTTGTGAGCGTGCCTTTGCTAAATTTAACTGTGCTTTCAATAGTAGATGTGATTAGAGTTCTTAATAACTCTAACAAAGAGTCAATCTGAGCCATTTAAACTTCAAAAATTTCTTTCTAGCCCCACACTTCAACTATCAATGAGTCATAAAAGAATGAGGAAGATAAATAATCACTGGTTATGTCTACATCTTCAAATGTTTCTCCATATATCACGTGGCCTTCAAAACTCTATCATACCACATGGCTTAATTCACAAATTAATTACTCTAGGTTTTCCTTAAAGCTAAACCATATGTTTTCTTCAAAACCAATTTTTTTTTTCCTAAGTCATATGATATCGATGAGAAGCAAAGATTTTAAAGTTGGTAAAAAAAAATGGGTGTTAAGTCTGAAACTTTAGGCATTCAATAATAGTCTCTAAAAGCCAATAACTCAATTATTACTCTGTCAGCAAGTCAGGTCGAGAGACACCATTAAAGGTTTACGACTTCTACTTCAGATTTCATCAAATGTTACCAGAAATATGGTGTCTCAAAAAACTGTAGCATTCGCTGCCATTGTCACGGTTTTCTTAAGCATTGGTCACTGTTTGCGTATAATGTTTATTCTTCCTCAAATGATTGCATGACAATTTAAAGTATTTATTTACAGTCTGTAACCTTCTTTTTGAACATTGATAACCTACGTTGCAAGATTATCGACAATCTGGAAAACAGGACTCGATCACAGGAGCTTACCAGATATTTCGTTAGTGAATGCTTCAAGATATCTTTCAACAAAGGTTGCTTGTTCTCTTCATCTTGGGCTCATTTTGGCAACCTGTTCTCATTGGTGAACCAACATAAAAACCTACAACTTTTCATGTGGTCGGATGCTCTCTCCCCCACGCTCCTATGCCAGCCCAATCATGACAAGGCAGTGTGAGAACTGACGTTGTGATCATGCACAGTGGGAGATGTCGAGCCGAGTGGGAGGGTGGTTGCCAATAGAGTGGAGGGGAGAGTGGGCAGAGGGCAGAGGCAGTGGAGGGAGGAGTGCAGGGAGGGGAGTCTGCATGGGAGGGAGGGGCTATTGTGAGAGAGGCAGCGTGAGGGAATTGAGGAGGGAAGGCAAAGGAGTGGAGGAGGGAAGGCGAGGGAGGGAAACTTGAAAGGTCGTTAGGGGAAGGGCGGAGGGAGTGAGGTGAGCGAGAGGAGGAGACACGAGAGGAGAGGAGTTGAGGGGGAGGGAGGTAGGGAGAAGGTAGATGGGGTTGCAGGATTCGGAGCAGTCAAGGAGATGAAGCGGCCGGGTGGACGAGCGGGCAGGTGGGAGAGTGGAGGCTTGTGACAGGATGAGGGAGGAGCGCTCTAGAGGAAGGATCACCGTATGGAGGGGAGCCCGCAAGAGCATATGGAGGGAGCTCGTAGGCTAGTGGAATGGGCAGCAGTGTGAGGTAAGAGTTGAGGAGTCAGTGGAGGGAGGATTGCAGCATGTCGAGGAGGGTGAGGCGGAGGGGGAGGCAATGGAGGGTAGAGTGCAGGGAGGTTCCATGGAGAGAAGTGAGGGAGCCTAAGGGGGCCACGTAGCACACAACAACAAGGCTAAGCTGCAGTGGGGATTCCACACAGCAATGGTCGAGGGAGCAGAGCGGAACGCCAAGGCTAAGCTCAGATACCATATGCACTCCTCAACTGGACCAATTATACCACTGCGCTCCTCCAACCGACCTGACTCCTATGTAGAGCCAACTCAATCGAATGGTATATGGTATAGCACCCCCATTAACGTAGACATTTCTTAATATACACCTGTATATCATTATCAGCATGATATGCAGACCCAACTCTGTTGAAATCAGACCCAACACATTCTATGTGCCTCCAGTCAAATGGCTTGATTCCCAGAAACAATGGCAGGGCCGAACAATAAGACGACAATTTCCAGGGATAAATAGGAAAAACCTTTACAAACTGCAAGCTAGAAAATGCCACAATACGGGTACCTTCACCTTGCAAATGGAAACGGTTGGATTTTGACAAAGGCCAAATTAATGGAGCATTATATCACTTAGGTTTGGCAGAATTTACAGTGATGCAGGTTTGACTGGTGCAAAATTTCAATAGAGGTGTCGGATGGAGAAACGGAAAACACAGCTCAGGGGAATCGAACCTGGGTCCAGGCTCTAATACCGTGTTAAACACACACATGGTGTATGAGAAGATAAAAACACAAATATAAATATAAGCATTCATTGTATATTACCATTGATATGATGTAAATTTATAATACAATGAGGTGACCCTTGTATTCCACATTCCAAGGTCACTTGGACTCCTTTTGTGACTGTTCAACTTCCACACCTACCCATAGAGGATTAGGTGTCCAACATTCCCCCCCTTAATCCAAAGGAGTATGTGTGAATCCAAGAAGAGAGTTTTAATACAAATCTGCAAAGTATGCATGGTAGCACTTAGGCTGAATCAGCTCTCTGAAATGTTGGCATAAAGAGGTGGTTTAAGGATGACCACCAACACTAGAACGCAACGCTTATTGTAGTTCTTGGAACTCTTCCAAAAATAGCAAGAAGCTGAGGGCTTCTGCTAGAGGAAGTGTCCCTCATATTTGAAGAGGGAGACCTTCAACCTAAAAGAAGGGAATTCTACAACCTTTGATGGTTTAAGGATGACCACCAACACTGGAATACTTGATGCATTTCCCGGAACTCTTCCAAAGTTGGCAAGAAGCTGAACTCTTCATGTGCATAGGCTTCTTGAAGTGTTTATGAGTGTTAAACAGGTAAATGTATGGAGATTATGTTAAATTCATGAACATTAAAAACATTAAAACATAATGTTGAACAATAGAAATAAAAGGTACAGCAAACCATCACAATGATCCATTAACACAGTTTTTTGATGAAGGATTTCACCCCTCCTAGGCTACATCTCCTTGGTCCATATAATTCGATGGCTTGGGCCTATATATTAGCTCAAATGTGCAAAAAGTGTTGTTTGCATTCATCTATTGCTCCTGAAACCTGCTTCAATGTGTTCAGAATGTCCAAAATCTTCCAAGATAGACTCCTCTTGAGCCAATAGTAGTCGAAATTTTCTCGAGTTATGCTTCATTCAATCTTTCCCTAGAAATCTCCTCCAAAACTAGAGAGAACTCTAGTTAATGCAGCTAAATTTGGATATCCGCTGAAACTGGCAGACTCTGCCAAATTCGCCGCTATTTTTAAGTTGGATTAATTATCAGTTAAGAAAGTTTTAATGGCGGATAAGTCAGATTTAATTGTGCATAAGCACATTTTAAATAAACATTGTTTAAGGTCTTAAGCTATAGGATTAGCAACACTCAACCCCGCATTAATCATTAATCCACCGCTTTGAACTCTGCTCCGCCTTTGGTCTAATGGTAAGGTATTATGGGGAGGGGGCTCACCCCGTCCAAAACCCCACCGGTCAACCTTTTCAACTTCAAATACATATCGAGCGCGTAGTATTACAAGGACTATGGTGTGGCTTGGTGGTAAGCCAGGCGGTTTTTCGCGAGGGAGGTCGTGGGGTCAACCCCGACATCCGCCAATCCCTTGGTAAAATTTTGCTTCAATATATATATATATATATATATATGTGTGTCGACCCTTTAACATATTTCAAACCTTGGAATAATATACGGCAACACTTTGATATAGTTCAACCTTGGAGTATGTGAAATATTTCGAACTTTGACCTATGTATAAAATAATGAGCACAACCTTGATGTAATTGAGAATTTCACCATTGCATAAAATTGAGCCTTTGCAGGGGGCATGTGGCAGCCTCCTGGCTAGCCACATGTCCCCATGCTATTGGTTCTCAAATCCTCCAGTAATATTGAATCAAATCACCCTCCTTAGCAACCATCCATAGTCTGACACTTGGCATAGTGCCATTGGGCGAAATGGAGGAATATTCCAAGAATATTCTTTTTTTGTTAACTAGGTTGCCATGTCACATGTCTGTCCTTTTCTACAAAATTTTTAAATGTTTGGGAAAATGAATAGTAGACCATAAATTTCACATGTAGAGTCAATTTTTATGAAATGAATTGTGTCAAATTCTTGGCAACGAGCTCTTCATTAGCATTATGGTTTGGAGAATTTCTGAGCACTTCCATTTTTTAGCTTAACACTGAGCCTCTGATCACACCACATGGATGTTGTACCTATAAGTGATAGTTGGTCATTCTAGCTTCCAAATTAGACGAGTAATTATACAATTGGAGATAATTACTTATTCACAATAGCCAAGCCTCTGCCTTTGCACCCTTCCTATGGTCTCCATTAAATGTAGGAGGTCCTTTTGAGATATTCCTTCATATCATCATTCTCATACCTCCTTATCTAATGTTTATCTAGTGATAGACTTTGTCTATTAGCTATATTAGAGGATACACATGATTCACTTGCATATTGCTTTAAAGATTGAAACTAATGTCTATTTACATTCCTTAATTTCCTTGAGTCATTTTTATCCTCCCTTTTTCTAGATACTATATGTTTTATAGTTTTTTTGGTATCAAATTTATAATATATCTTTAGATGCAAATGATTTGAACTTTACAAAATTTGAGTGTTAATGAGTTGTTTCTCTTCTTGAGCTCTAGTCAACCTTGCATTGTTAGGTTTGTAGTTAATTACCTCCATCTTTAGACTCTTCATAGTCTCAACCAATCTTTGGTTCTTTTCTCTATCTTGTCCATGACCATTTAAGTTTATCTCCTCATTAGAAAAACTTAGTCCTTTGATGTATCCTTCTTTATGGAAATATGACTCTTGAGCATGTTGAATGACTCTAGTCCTCATGGGACTCTTCTTTGATCCACTTAATCTACTTATATCTTAATTTTGTAATCATCGAGTCACAAGGTCTTCAAATCATAGAATTCTCTCTCTCTCTCTCTCTCTCTCTCTCTATATATATATATATATATATATATATATATAATTTAAACACCAAAACAATATCTATTCGTATAGGCCTCTAGAAGCATTGTCTTTGGCCTATGTAGACCTAGTGTTGCGACCTGGGCTCTTATACCACTCTATAACATACCTATCCCTGAAGATTACTTTATAGATGTGGGGTATCCAATTTTTTTTCTTCTTTTAACCATCTCAAACCTCATTTTTTACGTCACGGTCATCTTCTACCCATCAAGATCTTTCCAATGATATAAATTTCATCAAATTATGAGCTTTGGATGTGAAGTTGTGGCCCTCAATTTTTTTTACGCCTCTTAGTGCCATGTCAGCAATTGTACTACTAACACATGGAAATCATATGTTCATGTGTCACTACCATATAATTCCATGCCATCAAACACATGGATGGCGCATATCCTCTATCCACATATCACCACAATATAGTGCCATGTTTGCAAGGTAATTGTGTTAGCCTACTAGGTCATATCCAAATCTAGGAGATTTCAAATATCCCCTTTTATAAAAGGGTCGGATATCTAGATATCCAAAACATCCACCATAGATATAATCCCATAAATTCATTTAAATAAAAGTGTTAAATATGGATATATAGATTCCCAGATATCCAAAATCTGCTTATTCAAAAAATTATGTAAATTCATTTCAATAAAAATGTTGGATCCAAATATTCATATTGTTGAATATATGGAATCTGTTTAATTGAAAATAACCAAAAAGGCCCATTAAACTGAAAAATGAATCTCCATATTCCTAGAATATCCACTTCTAGATCTTCCACATCATCAACTACATTGATTTTCGTCTGATCCTTCACCTCAGCACTATCACACTCCAACTTCCAAATTATGATCATCCTCAACATGGTAATGTTCATGAATTTCAAGATATCCAAATCTGGGGATATTTAGGTCATCCAACATCTAGGAAAATATAAAATGGTCATTTTCCCAAAGTTCCAAATCTTGCACTCCTAGTATCCACATCATTTGTTATGTCAATAGCCACATTGGTTGCCACATCAACATGCCATGTCATCATGCCACATCATCTTGACTTGTACATATTACCACATTAACATGCCATAACATCACCCCTTCGCTTCCCACTCGTACAAGGGTTGATCACTCTAGGCTCCATGTTATTTACCACGTGTTGTGGACACCTAGCATCTGGATCTGGGTTTTTTTATAGTATATATATTAAGTAATTTTGTATTCCACTAGTTCTAAATAAAGGGTTCCATAGCATAGCTCCAACATCTAGGGTTCTAAAAGGCATATGGATCCAAATATCCAAACTTTTCCAAAAGTCACATCAAAGATCATTTTTATATTTCTGAATGTGGTATGTAACTCTATTGTTTTTTGACAACAAGTAAGGTTTTATCATCCCATCATTCCACCCATCTAGGTATTCGATATTTCAAAATTTAGAGTTTAAATAAGGCCCAAAGGATGTCCAAAAATCTAGATATCCAAAGCATCCAATCTCTGCCATTTTTCTACAATACCAAAAAGGCCAAGATGTCCAAATATCTGAATATCCAAAACATCCACTTATTTCCAGCCATCTACACTCCTTTAGCCCCTTTCCTTTCTTAGGCCTCGTACATGACCATGACCAACCCATGTGACCATCAACTAGGGATAAAACTTCAATCCCCAAAAAATAGAGGAAATTTTAGTCTAAAAGAGGCATCCTAAGAAAAAATCAAGAAATTAATAAAAAAATGTCATGTAGACAATTTTTTATTTTAATTTACTTTTATCTATGTTCCACAATATTTATTAGCACAAGATTCAATAAAAAAATTTAATATATTATTTCTAATTTTTTATTTTTATTGAAATCCATATTCATATTTTATATTTAACTGTGTATATATAGTTTATATTTAACTATTTTTTTGGTGTTTTTTTAACGATATTGTCTACCACAATTTCACCCTAAATATATTTTTTGGTTGGAATACGGATACATTTTTTTAACTATTTAATTATTTTATATTTAAATTTTGTTAAGTATTTAACTATTTTATATTTAGTTATATTTAATTATCTAACTATGTATTTTATATTTTGGGCCAGAATATGGTAATTTGTCTTTTTTGGAATACGTTTTTTAACTATTTTATATTTAACCATCTTAAATTTAGCTATATATTTTATATTTTTGGAAGGAATTCAGTAATTTGTCCTTTCTCGAATAAGTTTATTAATTATTTGAGTATAAGTATATTTTATTTTTAACGATTTAGTAAATTAATATTTTATGTTTCGTATTTAACTACTTTTTAATTATTTAACTATAATTTCTACAACTTACATCAATGGATTCAATCTGATCATGTAATGTACTAAAACAAGATACTAAATCCTTCTACAATATTTGCATAATATAAATCATGATCATTCAATCACATGCAAGTAAGAGAAAGAAGTGAATCAATCGCACAACAAAATATTTTCTTGGGAAAATAAACTGCTCAAAACCCCTCCATATTTATTATATAATCAACTAAGGAATCATGAAACAATACAATGCATGTGTGCTCAAAAGAACCTTATACACTCTACCAATTGTCTCACGCTGATCTAGGAAAAATTGGACCAATACATAGCCAATTTCTTGTCCACCTTCAGCCTGCCTTGCTCATGCAACCCCTAGGAAAAAAAATTCCTATTAAATAGGAATTCCAACCTTCCTTGACTGCGCAATCCATCATGGGCTTCCTGTGTCTTTATAACTGCACCTAGGAAGTTCACTAATAATACAACTGATAGTTTACTTACCTTTAACCTTTGTCTCAACTGGGTCGTCATCAGATTTGACATGCATGCAACTATTAATAGTGAATCATCACTTACTTGGTAGATCACTACTTGTGAATTAAATATATTTTAATTCACTTGACCTTCCACTAGGTCATTAATCAGTTAGAACTAGTTAAACTAATTTAACTCAATTAATCTGAGTTAACTGATTGCACTCACACCACACTAGTGCTACAACTGCAACTGGACCCTGTAAATAATATAATCACACTACATGCCTCACCTTTGACTCTCAACTCGAAATTTTTGAGTTAACTAAGTCTATCACACTTAGTTAAATATTACAAGTTTTTATCAGATAAGATTACAATTTATTTAAAAATTGGACGCCCACATTAGCACTAATGTGTCATTGAATTCCTCACTCATGTATGACTTGGACTCCCACACTAGTATGTGATGCATTTTCTTGTTGAATTTCAGCACTCCCTCTCAACAAGAAAGGGATTATCTGTTACCCTGATCCTACCTCTATGGTATTCGAATTTTCTCTTTGCAAGCACCTTCGTCGAGATATCTGAATCTTGATCTTCCATGGGAATGTACTGCAACCTATGAACACATTCTCTAAGATCGTGATATCGGATGTCAATATGCCTGGACCTGTCATGGAATACCGGATTAACTGAGAGTTTTATGAAACTATGGTTATCACAATGTATCACCATCGGATCCATCTGATGACCAAAGAAACCAACAAGTATCTTCCTCATCCATATGGCCTCACATGCAGCCTAACTAGCTGTCATGAACTCTACCTCAGTTGAACTAAGTGCAACTGATCTCTTATTCCTATTGTACCAAGAAATTGTTGTTGATCCTATGTTGAATATGCCCCCTGATGTGCTCTTCATTTCTGATGGACTACCTGCCCAATCTACATCGATGAAGTCTTGAAGCTTCACTCCCTCTGGCCATCTGTACCATAATCCATACACTTTAGTTCCCCTACGTAGCATATGTCTAGTCATTTTTTCACCAAATACATAAGTGAACCCACAAGCTGCATGTAAACAGTAGCATCCACTACCTCACCTGAAGTAGCATCCTCCTTCCTCCAATTTCCTACAAGAGGAGTCTCCATGGGTTTGCTGCCCTCCATGTGGAACTTTCTCAAAATATCCTTGGCATGCTAGCCCTGAGATACAAATAGCTCCCCATCTCTTTGTCATATTTCCAAGCAAAGGAAATAATGCAAGAGCCCCATGTCCTTCATCTCAAACTCTCTTGCAATATCCTCTTTGAAAGAAGTTATGAGCTGCTCATCACCTTTCAGTATAAGATCATCCACATAAAGTACAATAATCAAAATCTTACCATCAACCACAATATGAAATAGGTTCCCATCTGCTTCACTCTTTGTGAAGACAAACCTGGTGAAATATCTGTCGATTCCGGTGTACCAAGAACAAGGTGCTTGCTTCAGCCTATACAGTGCTCTCTTGAGTCTGCACATATGCAACTCCCTGCTAAAGGTCTCAAAACCTTCTGGCTTCTCAAAGTACACTTATTCCCCAATAACTCCATTGAGAAAGGTTGTCTTTACATCCATCTGATGTATCTGCCACCCCATATATGTTGAGAGTGCAAGGATATATCTAATCAATGAGTACCTTGAAACCGGTGCAAAATTCTCCTCATATTTAATCCCCTCTACCTGTGAGAATCCTCAGGTCGTAAATCTAGCCTTGTATTTATCCACATTCCCATCTGTTGCTTGCTTCACCTTGTAGATCCACCTAGATCCAATCACTAACTTCCCTTCTAGTCTTAGGACCACTTCCCATGCATTTTTTCTAATAATGGAATCATACTCCTCAACCATGGCATCAACCTGTTGGAGAAAAAGGAGGTCTCTAAGCAAGAACCATGTTCAGGCTCAGAGGTAACATGATTCCACTATAGTCTAGGACAATGCCGACATTTTCACCTTGCCCGAGAGAGCAAGGAGTCTCACCTGAAGCATGTCGTGACCTTACTGAGATTGAAAGCTAGACCATTAATACCGAAGAGTTATCACTAACAACTATTCATACATTACACTACACAAAGCATATTCATCGCATGTGATTTGAGAGACAAGTTATCATGTAGAAATAAACAATATGAGCATCAAAAATTTTAAAATATATGAACATACATCTACAAAATATTGTCATACATCTCATATCCCACAACTCAACATCAGTATGTTTCTATTAATTCAGCCAAACATTACATAACATACTCCGCAGATTTCAAAATAACACAATACAGTACATACAGGCTCCGCAAAGCTCCCTCAATACCAAGAACCCCCTCTCGGACTCACTCTTTCCTTGCTTATCTACTCCTGCCAACTGACACTATTAGTATTTTCTCCTTCTTCACTTAGTTTTTCCCTTGCGCTCCACTGCTTCCCATCTCTTTTCCGTAATTGACTCTACTTCTAGGATTCCTTATGTTTTTTCATTGTCCCCCATTCCTACCATCTGTGTTGTCACCTACCTGTGCTCCACCATCTATCTGCAAGTTCTCCGCAACTATAGCAGCTCCTTGCCTTCCTTAATTGCGCTCTGCCACCTACTCTTTCTGCTCCTAGCCTTCCACAACTAAAAATTATGTTGTTCAAAACAGAGGCCCCAAAAGGCCCTGACCACACGTTATTGACTCCTCTCGAGTCAATATTTTTCCCCTATTGCAGTCCTCGATTGACCATCAGCTTTTGTTGCTAGCTAAGTTTCCTCAGTTGTCTCCCTTTCCAGCTCCCTCTGTTCTAATTTCCCCTCCTTTGACAAAGGCCCCAACTCCAGAATTTTTCTCATTCTGTCTTGATTTGTGTGACCTGAGTGATAGCCTCTTGCCACGCTTTCATCATGAGGTCTGTCTCAGTGACCACCTTGTCGGCATGAGTGGCGTCCATTACCTGTGGCATATCATTAAACACCTCTGTGAATTTAGGGTCTTCTTCGGATGCCAACTATTGAATGGTTTCTGCTTTCTGTTTGACTGATTTTCTTAGGTCCCTGAGGAGATGTTTTTTTCTTGCCAAGATTTCTTCGATTGTCTATATTTTTAGCTGAAGTGCGTTGGCTTGATCATATATTTGGGTGCGACTGATTGGATCTGTTGTTCCTCTGATCTTGAGAAAAATATTTGCAGCTGTTAGTAGACGGGTTGTGCCTTCATAGTAAGGGAGTTGGAGCAATCATGGAGTTTCTCTAGTAGGTTGTATGCCTATGTGACCATTTTTCCTAGTGTTTCCCTCAGGTCTCGCATCTGCTTTTTCCTTTGCGCTACCTTTTCTGCATATACCGTAGAAGGGTCTGGTAGTGTCGGTCTGGCTACAAGTGACTCCCTTAATTCCTAATTTTCATTGCCCAAGTTGGCACATGCTACCTTTACGTGTATGGAACATTCAACCACTGAGCATGTTGAAATTTCTGTTGGTGCACTCTTGTCTACACTAGTGATCATTGGCCATAGTTCCTTGAAATTATTTGTGACTTGATCAAGCTACTGCTACAGGGTATCCCTCTCATGCTAGAGTTGCTTGCGCTCATCAGTAAGTGTAATGACCTGTTGTTGTTGTTGTTCTACCTCTATAGAATATCATTGTGTAGGGTCTCTACGTGTCGTGTTGTTGTTTGTATAAAATTGAAGAGTTGTCTTGGTCCCCAATTATGCATATTTCCACTGCTTGTCATTTATGGACTTGGATTTCGTTCTCTGAGTGGTTTCCCACTGGAAATAGAACGTTCTAAGTGGCCTTGTGAAGATGTGGGTTGACTCAGTGGGACAGTGTGTGATCCTAGAATGTGATAACTGGTGTGTTAGAAAATTATATATATTACAGAGCAATGCAACACATAAAATATGCGGAAAACACAAGCACACAAAACACATAAAACCAAAGAGACATGGATATATGTGGTTCACCCAGTTTGGGCTACGTCCACCTCGAATAGCCAGTCCTTCTTTTCTATTATCCAGCAAAATGAAGAGACACAACGTACAGTGGATCCGATGTAATATCATTTGTTCTCTCTCATAGTCTCCCTATCTGTTTCTCACTCTGAGAATACACATACAATACACAGCCACAATACAATACCCTCATACAAGCGAGGGGTTGCCTTCTAGGGAAAAAAACCCTAGACTAAACATAACTTCTACCACCATATCATCCGCCTAATGAACAGCCCAGATTGACTAGAAATTACTATACTTTTACAAGGAAATTTTACATCTGTTTTTAGCTTCGAGGGTGCTGCCCCCGAAACCCCCCTCCAGGGGGGGGCTCCATAAAGTGTCGCCCCCCCTGGACCCCCCAGGTAGCGTTTAATTTTGGGTGGCATTACCACCCCATTAAGGTACAGGGTTCCAATGTTGTGATACAAAATAAACAAGATAATCAGGCTCCACACCGAACAATCTCCCACTTGGAGACTGATTGTAGCAATTGCACCGCAGCTTCGTTTGCTGGACAATGACTCCTCTTTGGACTTGGTTGTTTCTCATCTTCATCATCATCCTTGAGGACCAATTGAAACTGAGCACGTTCTCAATTTCTCCCTGGTTACAACTTTTGTTAGCATATCTACAGGATTCTGGCTAGTGTGTATCTTTTCTAGCTTCAGTTGTCCATCTTCCAATACTGACCGTATGAAGTGGTACTTGAGCTGTATGTGTTTAGTCCTGGAAAGAAATGCTGAGTTCTTTGCAAGATGAATGGCACTTTGGCTATCACTATATAACGTGCCCATATCATGCTTCTTACCTAATTCATCCATAAACCTTTTTAACCAAATCATTTCCTTACTAGCCTCTATAGCAGCAACATACTCTGCTTCTGTTGTTTAAAGTGCAACAACACTTTGGATTTTTAAAACCCAAATGACAGTTGTTCCACCTACAGTAAATACATATCCTGTAGTGCTCCTCCTGCTATCTCTATCACCTGCCATATCTGCATCAACATATCCCTGTAGAGCAATGTTTGAACCACCAAAGCATAATTCTTGATTTGTGGTACCTCTCAAATAATTGAGAATCCATTTCACTGCCATCCAATGTTCTTTTCCTGGATTGTTCATGTACCTGCTTACAACTCCCACTGCATGTGCAATATCACGCCTTGTGTAGACCATTGCATACATTAAGCTTCCAACTGCTGATGCATATGGAACTTTAGACATATAGTCTTCTTGGGTCTTGGGGAACATCTCCTTACTAAGTTTGAAATGGCTAGCAAAAGGTGTACTAACTGGTTTTGCATTCTACATATTAAATATTTTCAACACCTTTTGTATGTACTCATTCTAAGACAGTGTTAATTTGCGATTTTACCTGTCTCTAGTTATTCTCATACCAAGGATTTGTTTTGTAGCTCCCAAATCCTTCATTGCAAATGAATTTGCCAATTTTATTTTGAGCACATTTATTTCCTGCATGCTAGACCCTGCAACAAGCATGTCATCTACATAAAATAACAATATAATATAGATGTCATCATTTTTCATTTTCATATAAACACAATGATCAGAGTGACATCTAGTATAACCTTTTTTAGACATAAACCTATCAAATTTTAGATACCACTAAATTTGAGCCTATTTTAAGCCATACAAGCTCTTCTTTAACCTGCACACTAATTTTTCTTTCCCTTTGACCTCATATCCTTCTGGTTGCTCCATATAGATCTCTTCCTCCAAATCTCCATGGAGAAATGATGTCTTTACATCTAACTATTCAAGATGTAAATCTTTTGCTGCTACAAGACTTAAAATAGTTTTGGTTGAAGTCATCTTAACAACAGGAGAAAATATTTCATCAAAGTCAATACCTTTCTTTTTTGCAAACCCCTTCACCACAATTCTAGCTTTGTACCTCTTTTTTCCTCCATCTTCTTCCTTCAGCCTATAAACCCATTTATTTTGCAATGTAGTTTTACCTACAAGTAACCTGACTAAGTCCCAAGTCTGGTTATGCATTAAGAAGTCCATCTCTTCTTCCATGGCTAGCTCCCACTTCTTCCTGCTTTCAACCTGCATTGCTTCTTCATAACATTCAGGTTCACCAGAATCAGTCAACAATAAATAATATAATGAAGGAGAGTATCGTTCAGGGGGTCTACTTATCCTGGTAGATCTTCTAACACCACTTTCAGGTGTTTGAGGTTCTTGTTGCTATTGTTGTGGCTCTTGATTATTATTATTTTCAGGCACCTTTACCTTTTCTATGATCTCATCAAGAACTGTGTATTCTTTGTTTTCTTTTTCCTGTTTCTTTTCCTGCAATTGATTCTTATACAATACCTTTTCATTGAATATTACATCTCTGTTCCTAATGATTTTTTGATTTTCATAATCATATAAGCAATAACAAAAATCATTAACACCATATCCAATAAAGGTACATTTCTTTGATTTTGCCTCAAGCTTTGTTCTATTTTCTTTATTAATATGGACAAAGGCCTCACAACCAAAAGGCTTTAAAGAAGAGTAGTTTACCTTTTTACCTGTCCATGCTTCCTCTGGAATACCACCATCCAAGGAACTTGAAGGCCCTCTTTTTATTAGATAAACAGCAGTATCTACAACATCTGCCCAAAATTGTAAAGGCAATCATGCATGCAATCTCATGCACCTTGCATGCACCATGATTGTTCTGTTCATCCTTTCTGACACACCATTTTCTTGTGGTGTTCTTGGAACTGTCTTCTTTCTGCGAATTCCATGCTTTGAACAGTACCTATCAAACTCCTTGCTGCAATATTCACCTCCATTGTCTAATATGAGACACTTCAACTTCTTTCCTCTCTCAATCTCAACCAAAGCTCTCCATTTCTTGAAAGTATAAAATACATCAGATTTATTCTGAATAAAATAAATCCAAGTTTTTCTAGTTGCATCATCAATAAAAGTAACATAATAATGAGAGCCACCAAGAGATGATACCTGAGCAGGTCCCCATATGTCTATATGCACAAGCTCTAATTTTTCGCTCTTCTTTTCTTTCCCAACTCTGAGAAATCTTACTCTCTTCTATTTTCCATAAATGCAATTCTCACAGAAATCCAAATCAGCATTCTTCAAATCTGGCAACAAATTTCTTGAGTGAATAATCTTCATCCCCTTCTCACTCATGTGTCCGAGCCTATGATGCCATAATGTTGCATCTACTCCTTTGGATGTTAAAGCATTAATAGAGTTAGAAATACCATTGCATAAATAAAATGTACCAACCTTTTCTCCTTTTGCTATTACTAAGGCTCCTATGGTGACCTTCCAAGTTTTATCTGTGAAATTTTTCACACAACCTTCACTGCCTAACTGCCCTGTTGAAATCAGATTTTTCTTCAGATCTGGAACATGCCTTACCTCCTTTAATAGCCATTGTTTTCCATTCTGTTGTTTTACAAGAACTTTCCCCATTCCAACAATTTTACAGGGTTTATCATCACCCAAACGAACTTGTCCAAAATCTCCTCAAACATAGTCATGAAAATATTTCTTATCAGGTGTGGCATGGAATGAGGCCCCTGAATCTACAACCCAAGAATCAGTAACATTTTCGAAAGAAAGAATCAAAGCACCTTGTAACACATCACCTGTCACATTTACTTCATGATTGTTTTCTTGCTGTGTGTCTCCTTATTTTCCCTTCCGAGACCTACAGTATTTCTTCAGGTATCCTTTCTTTCCGCATTTCCAGCACACTATCCCCGATCTGGACTTAGATCTACCTTTCCTTGATTTACTGTGATATCCTGAGCTCTTTCCTCTTTCCATTTTTCTTCCCCTAGACTTTGCACTTAAAGCATTACCCGATGTCTCACCAGATATTTTCTGTCGCATTTCCTCGCTAAGGATAGCACCGACAACATCATCAAACTTTAAAGTACTAGATCCAGAGACAGAGTTACTAATGGCCATAACTAAACCATTCCAACTTTCTGGCAATGAGCACAGAAATAAAGAGCCCTAACTTCATCATCAAAGTTTACCCCTACAGAACTTAACTGACTGGTAACTGTATTAAAATCATTTAAATGGTATGCAATAGATCCACCTTCCGACATCTTCATATTAAATAAACGTTTCGTAATAAATACCTTGTTTGAGACTGAGGGTTTTTCATATAATTTCGCCAATGCCTTAATCAAACCCTCTTTTGTTGTTTCCTTTGAAATATTGAAGGCTACGACACCGCGAGGCACAACCGTACTATTCCAAGTGCCTTTCTATCGAGAATCTCCCATTCTACGTCTATCATAGCTGTCGGCTTCTTTGTTTAATGGTAGGTACAGATCTTTCTAATACAGATAATCTTCCATCTGCATCTTCCACAGCGGGAAGTTTTGGCCATTAAATTTCTTGACCCTAAACTTACCATCTTCCACCATTTCTCCCACTTGAACCAGAAACCCTTCTTTCCTGCGAGTTTATCAGCCAAATAGGCCTTCGAATCTGATACCAGTTGTTAGAAAATTATATATATTACAGAGCAATGCAACACATAAGATATGCAGAAAACACAAGCACACAAAACACATAAAACCAGAGAGACACAGATATATGTGGTTCACCCAGTTTGGGCAACAACCTACAGTAGATACGTTGTAATATCCTCTGTTCTCTCTCACAATCTCCCTATCTGTTTCTCGCTCTGAGAATACACATACAATACACAGCTGCAGTACAATACCCTCATACAAGCGAGGGGTTTCCTTCTAGGGAAAAAAAAACCCTAAACTAAACATAACTTCTACCGTCAGATCATTGGCCTACTGAACGGCCCAGATTGACTAGAAATTACTATACTTTTACAAGGCATTTTTACATTTTTTTTTAGCTTCGGGGGCGCCACCCCCGAAACCCCCCGCCAAGGGGGGGCTCCATATAGTCGCAGCCGCCCCCCCTGGACCCCCCAGGCAACGTTTAATTTCAGGCGGTGTTGCCGCCCCATTAAGGTACAGGGGTCCAACGTTGTGATACAAAATAAACAATATAATCAGGCTCCACACCCAACATGGTGGATGGTGATTTGGGTACGAATGGTTGTAACAATAGCATGGACTGTTGGAATGGATTAAGTGAGGTCTCAGTGAGCGAAGCATCGGAAATGGGTGACCCCGTATGGATTAATAGATCTAAAAAGGTACCTGGCCCTAATGTGGTTGATTTGACCTTAGTTACTTCTGTTGTACCCGAGTTAACCTTTACCTCAGCGTCAATGGCCATTAAGGTGCTTGCTGGTATTGCATCAGAGATGGTCGCAGAAGTGGATGGGGTATGTGTCAAATGGTCTTTGGATGCAAACAATGTATGTGGTGATGAATTTTATGCATTGGGTGGTGACGAAACTGGTACATTATGTGATGATGATGAGTTGAATTGTAGTATTATAGAGGTGGTCTGAGCGCCTACCTCTGGTTCTTCTTGAATTAGGATTCTAGTGACTATTTTTTGTGCATGGTCCTCACCTGTGATGTCCACTACTTGATCAGATTTTATGGTTCGAGCTCTTTTCCCTTTCGATGCTGGGATGGGAGGCTTGGTTGGCTTATTTTTATGAAATGGAGTGATGGTTGGCTACGGATGTGAGTGGAATGTGGTGGAGGGTATTGCGGTGAGGATAGGGGTTATTCACAATGGAGACCCAAAATTATGTGTCTGAAACTTAGAAAATGACATAAATATAGTAGATTTTTCCCCAAAAGTTCCCATTACCTTATTAAAAGCCTGCACCCATGTGTCCAACCTATCTATCAATGGTTGTAGCTGCAATTGTGAAACCCTCTGGGTTGTCTCGATCTGCGTTTCTCCCAGTAGTCGGTGTGGAAGAATAGCATCAAACGAATACACAGGCTCTCCATTTCTGATTTCTACCGTTGCTCCTGGACATGAAGAGACCTCTGCATGGAAATCTTCCTCCATTATCTGAAATTTTAGTGCTTCATGTGAAATGTATCAACCACAACACAGTCAAGCCGAATCCAGGTATGGTTGTGAGACACCTCGAACCATACTTGAGGGAAATAATTGTCCAGTAGATTCTTGGGGACCCTCTGTTGATTTTTGACCACATATACCATTTTTCGATACCACTCTAAGAATGCTTCTTCATTTATCTCCTTTCTGCTTGGATCACCAGACACTCTCCATGGAGTGAACCTTAGGCCATCGGTTGATCTTCAGTGATCTCCGCAATTTTCTACCTTCCTGGTGGACTCTACCTCCACATCGCCAGATCCATAATCAAATATCCATATATGAATCCTATGGCCCTCTTAAAATTATTTTCACATGCCTCGAAGAGCTCTTGCAACAAGAAAGCACACTAGTTCAATTGTTCTCCCTGTGTACAGTGCTCCACAACTGATATTGAATCGAGGGTACACTCTCCTTTGGTATAGTGCCTCATTGTCTTGCCACTGATAAGATAACATGAAAATTTCATTGAGGAGACATCGATAGGATCGATATTTTCCCCCTTTCCCCCTCTTCTTGTCTCATATTTTCTATAATAATCACAGTCTCCTACTTTCTTTGCTCTTTTGGGCGTATTTTGGAAATTGATTGACACATCCTTCCCTATTGTTGATAGTCCATTAAGCCTGTGTATATATCCTACATGGATTGGAATCTCTCTCCCAAGCCAAAGTGACCCATTCTGTATCCTGCTGATGAGAAACTTTGTACATTGCATCATTTCTCTTGTCGTTCCAAACACTTGTAAGCTTCTTAGATGTAGAATTGTGGACCTTTGGATTCCTTTAAAGTTTGGGT